>CM031578.1:7286947-7395947 GCA_018467065.1 Ephestia elutella
GTCCAGCGGGTTGGAGATTTGCCTTGTGATCGCTTGCCCACCACCCGACCTTGTCCTACAAGTATCTCCCATCCACGACTCCTTTCTAGAAATGTGGCCAAAAAACTTGACTATCCGTAACTGCACAGACGACAAATATATTAGTGCGGAAAGCGGTCCACGGGATCTTCAGTAACCTTCTCCAGCATCACACATTTCAAGTGCGTAGATTTTGCCCTTTACTCGCTGCATACCTATATCGCAGTGAGCCCAAGTCGCGTTATGCCTAAACTTCATTTCAAATAAGCGTTTGAACTATATGCGATGGTTTTGCAGCTTGAGCGACCAAGTTTCAGCGCCATAAATTTTGGAAAGACAAGGCATTTCATGAGGCGAACCTTTGTTTTCTTGGTTATCCTGGCATATATTATTTATCGCAGTTATATACTTTATCGGGAGTATGTGTCATTTGGTCAAGTTACCTTCGGGAGACCGTCATGTTCATGTCGCGCCCGGCTAGGTTCGAACAATTATACACATCATTTACTACAGTGCACTTGTGGTTGTTTTAGTATAGTGAACTTGCTAAGCGTCCACTCACTTCACTGTATTCATTATGCTAAGTGACCTTTCTTACTCACATAGCTTTACAGTTTCCGTGGTCCATAAACAAAGCATAATAAGCATAAATGTATACGTAACGGTTCATTAAGATCGAAAAAGGCCCGTCACACAAAAACGTTGAATTGTTTCAGGCTAGATGCGTAAAGTTTATCAAGAGTCGAGTGTCTCGACATTACACACACAATTTAATACCAATATAATATTATAAATGCGAAAGTTTGGATGTGAGTTTGTGAGGATGTTTGTTACTCAATCACGCAAAATCTACTGGACGGATTTCAATGAAATTTGGTACACGGGTAGAAAAATACCCACGGGAGCGAAGCCCCGGGGCGTGGCTAGTTAAGACATACAGTTGTCCAATGGCTTTGATAGTGACGAAGAAGCTGACGCTGTTGTGATAGGGTAGTCACGTATGAAGCTCACGAATGTTCATACAGATTTCAAAATGTAATTTGTATGACCATGCGGGAGCGAGTCACCTGCCCTCCACCTGTCACGATTGCCCCTTGTAGAGGTGTTCGATACTATACTTTATAACAAATACACTTAAAGATCTTCACTAACACTGGTGTCAGAATTTATTCAAGTCGCTTAAAGGACATGACTGACATCTGACATGACTTTCACGAATACTGCCATCTAGTGCCAGTTGGCGTATACACACTGGCAAGCTAAACAGTCAATATGCAGGTCTCCTCACGATATTTTCCTTCACCGGAAGCAGGTGGTGGTCTATGAGAAAACTACCATACATAAATCAGATTGGACTACAAACTCATGTGACACTGGTAAGATTTGACGACTGCTTCGAGATATATAGATAAACGTCCAAGACCCAGGTTCATATCTGATCCAAAGGATTTCTCTGGTCATCCAGCATGGCAATACTGCTGGGTTTATGGGAACCTTTGGGTCAGATATGAGATCGGACTTTCTATTTAATTAAGGTTATCATATTGTATAAATTGTTTTTCAATAATGACTTGAATGTTAAAATGTATCTCCATAGGTGTATCTATAGTAGACCCAGGTCAATTTGAAATTTTGACCCAACCCGGGACCGGTGTGGTAGTCTGGCGTGAAGTCAAACTCAAAATTTTTATCGAACCTCGGCCTTCAAAGAAGGCTCTTTTTCACGTCGAAAACGAATTATTTAAATCATAATATATTATGTCTCAAAGCTACAAACTACTAGCATAGTGGTGTAGTGATGATGATTGTGACAGCACTCCCATACCATAGATACAATATCTGTATTGTCTTGTCACATTGGGTTGGAATAAACAGTCTATTGGCAGCTTCCGCCTTTCATTGACGCTACACTGTGGAAGAACACGTATGGAAGTAAGTAAGAAGTAAGACGCTACACTGGTGACCCAGGTCGTGGAGCAGTACATACCTGCACATCGAAGGGCTGGTGGTGCTGCGCGGAGTCAGGCGCGGCCTGCACGACGCCCGCGCCGTTGACGAGGCCGGCCGCCGCGCCCACCGCGCCCGCGCCGCCCGCGCCCACGCCGCCCACTCCGCTCACACCGCCGCCGTACTGCCACACAATTCAAAGTCTAAGTAAATTGTTTTTATTTATGTAGGCTTAAAAATAGCACTTATGAATCGTCACATTCTTATTTTTTTGTTAGTTGACGTCATAAAATTACTTAAAGCTAAGGTTACCACGGTTAAGGAATTCAGACAGTTAGATCGGGCTCGACGAGACTTACTCTCTTAAGAGTCTGAATAACGAGTACTGTAATAAGAGTTTAAGTACTAGCCTGTGCCCGCGAACTTCGTTCGCGCGTAATTTACTATTGTTAATATCTCAGGTTCTAAGTGACGGATAAAATGAAACCTACGCTAGATTTTAAGTTAGACCTTTAACAAAAAACCGCATCAAAGGGGTTGTTGCACAAAATGTATGGGGAGTCGGCTATATCATAAGCACCTGTCTGAACTTTTCATTTTTGGGTCAGTATCAATGCCTTATAAGTAAATCTGATAAATTCGTAGCCTTTCTATGGTATATTTAGTTAATAAAATCGTAATGAAGGTTAGGCGAGTTCCGCCAAAATGGCCGACATCTATTATGATTTGACGTTGACGCGCTTCATTAGACAGTTCCGATTTCCGGTACGTTCAAAAATGTACTTTTAATACATACCTGCCCGCACGAAAGAATTATTTATTTTATATATTATTCATCTATTTATGTGAAATACACATATGTTTTTTATGATATTGTATGTAACATGTGTTTGAAACATTTACTTTAATTAATTTTCTAAAATATAATGAAAATATCGAGCATGTATCTGATTTTCTGTATCATAATTTCTGAACATACGTACGGGCGCCATGTCAGTATCGCCATTATACGATATTAAGCGATATTAAATGTATTTTTGTACCATAACAAGATAACGAAAAAACAAATATATGATAGTCTCAATCGGTTTCTGATATTATTTCTGATTTTTGGGGAACTGCTCATGATATAGCCTGCTATACAACATGCCTAATCAGCCTTTCTGAATAAATGTTGAGTAAAGTTATTATCATGTAAGACGCTGATATCAAACAGCATTGCAGACATAATGGAACGAACGGAGTTGTCACTTTCAACATACAACATTGTCGCGGCGTCTAAAAAATCTCATCTCTCGTAAAACAATAATTTTGCGGTGGCGACCCTAGTTGTTTAACGCACACATTGACGTGTTCACGGATGTACAGTTTTATTTGTAGTAGTAGTAGGTATATTTGACGCCCCGTTTCTATGAAGCTCCCGCCCTGTGGTAGTACTAAGTCTATACGACGCCCTGTTTTTATGAAGTGCCCTCCCTGTGGTACTGCACACACAACACGCCGTTACTATCTGATACAATATGGTCATCATCTTTATCTACACCATCTTTGTTTGTTTACACTTCAACACTATCTGCACTAATATTACAAAACAGAAAAATTTGTATCTTTGAATATTTGTATGTAATACTCAAAACTACTGATTAAGTGACATCACCATGTCTCATCATCATCATCAGCCACTTTTGAGTAAGTGGATGGATAAGGAAGGCCTTTACTTCATTGATTCAGGGAGGAATTGTGAGGAAAATACCACAACAGACTAGACTTTCTATAACATATTGTCCATCCTGGAACGAGGAATGTAACAATAAACTTGTATTTCCTCATCACATCATTTCTTGATGTGATTCACTGCTGAACAAAGGCCTCTACTCTTCTATAGTTCTTTTTCTTTTTTGGGACAATCTTCACATTTTTTTTTTCTAATAAATCCCACAACTGGGCAAATGCCTGCCCTTTATTTCCCTAATACTTCTATCGCTCGCCAGTTGTTGCCGCAGCTTTGTAAGACTGACAATTCGTCAGACCATCTCATTTTCGGCTTACGGAAATGTTAACATGTATTTCAAAAGCAAAAAATTGCATGTTTAGAGAGTACATAATAAAATCTTTGGATGTTATTCAGTCATTCCTCAATCGACGAGCTATTTCGATTACATTTTGCTTATTACACTGCATAATACTGGCTACTTTTTATCAGGGCTCCATACCAGTACAAAATTCCCCAACTCTCAGAAAGTACCGGTACTTTTCGGTACTTTATATAAGAATTTGGTACCGGTAACAAGACCTGCTTTTTATTTCGAAATTCGCACGCAATTACTGAGTAAATAACATCTTACCTGTTGAGAACTTGCAAAACTGTTGTTGTCAAACTGAGGATGTTGCTCCATTTGTAAAACGAGTTCGATGTGTTGGTTCATAGAGTCGTTCAATGTCATACCTGGAAACAAAAAAAACACCAAATGTAACTAACGAATTAGCGCATCAATAACTTAGAAAGGATTTAGATATGTATTTTCGAGTACTAGAAAAAAATAGCACATTTATTTAAAAAGTAATGCTCAATGTTTTCCTTATTGTGAAAATATCACAAAATACAAGAAACGTTAAGACTTTTCTTATGTTATCTCATGGAATCAGCTGATGTTATCTCATGGAATCAGCTGAGACTAAACTTCTACCGGCAGTCTGTGTTTAAGTGCAGGCAAAGAGCACATCCTTTAATTTATTTTTTACTTTTAGTGCATCATCCACCATCATCATAGAATTTAAGAGCGAGCCTCGTCGATGGAGTTCTTTCCATCTTTCTTTTTCCATTGCCAACTCTTTCACTCCCCTTTACAACATGATTGATGATGACAATTTGATGCAATTAAAAGTAGTTGTTTTATATATGGTACTCCTGTACTTACCAGGATGAATTTGCGCATGTTGCGGATGTGGTAGCCCTTGAAGAGGAGCGACGCCGAGCATGCCGGGATGATGCTGAAACAGATTTTTTTTTTCAATTAATAAAGTTGTCCAAATTGTTATAATAAACAGCGGTAAATAGTTAATGTATTTGGAAAACTAGGATTTAATCTAAGAATTAGTTTTGAGATGATTTATTCTCGTCATATTTACAAATAAAGTATGACTCCTTTATCATTATCAGTTACAGGGCAGATAGATGACAAGAAACTTAGATATGACATAGTGTTTGGCAATAACAACATCATATTCTTATGTCATTATGTAGGTGATCACAAAATCAAATATTTCCTGCTCCGTTTGGTGATTTTTTTTATAAACCATTATGGTTTCAGCCCACTTGAGTGAGGACATGGGGAGAAGAAAGGCGGCGCGAACGCCGCTACAAGAAACTCGTCAAAAAGTCTAGGGGGAAGTGATCTTCTTCCTCAGTAAAGCTACGTTGACACGATCAGAGTCTGCTCGGATGATTGCATCCAAGTCCACTACAGAGCCGATGGCCTCATTAGAGTAATCTTCATATCAGATGAAAACCATCTAAGTGTGTTCGGATCACAGATTGCCGCAATACGAATTCCGTCCAAATGGGCATCAGAGTCCACTCAGTCTGAGCAGACTCGGATTATGTCAACGCGGCATAACAAGCTGATTATTAAAAAATAAAAAAACACGACTGACAACTAGTTTATGTAACTCTGAAGAATGCAAGGAATCTCAAATCAAAATCTGTTAAGCCGTTCTGGACTTACATACATCATACATGAACCCTGAAAACATAACATTCCTTTTTTGGTCAGTCGTGTAAGTTTGATACGGAAGGATTTGATATCTGGTGAACATGTCAATACCTGACATTGACATGTTTTTGGTTGAGATGGTCCCGGCATGACTGGACTGATCACCCGTCTGGTGCTTGCGCTGGCATTCCCAAAAAATGAATAAAAATGTAAATACCTGCGGATGGGAAAGATGCGGCAGATGGTGCAGCGGCTGCGGCTGCGGCAGCGCGTGCGGCGGCAGCAGCGGGAAGGCGGCCGCGTCGCCGTTACGTGCGCCCGCGCCCACCGCCTCCTCCTCCGCCGGCGACGGCTGGCGAGACCCCGGGGTGCGGCTGTACGGAATTACATCACACTTTATTGCACCATTTATACAAAATAACATCTATCTATATAACAATTAAGCGAGCTGTGGCCAATTCTTTTTCAATCCACCAAATTAGAAATTTTTACTTATTTTTAATATCTAATTATCCTTACTTGTGTGATTCTTTGGCTGATGCGGATAATGTGCGTTTATTTTATTTGAGAAACTTTGGAATTTGGTGTCTATTTGTGAAAACTTATAAATGGCTTTTCCTTATTTATTGTTAATGTTTTGTTGTAATTACAAGCTGTAAGTTTTCCGTTGAGATACAATAAAATAGTAAATATATAACTCAAAGGTGACTGACATAATGATCTATCAACGCACAGCCCAAACCACTGGACGGATCTGGCTGAAATTTGGCATCCAAGTAGATGTTATGACGTAGACATCTGCTAAGAAAGGATTAACGCGAGCGAAGCCGCGGGCAAAAGCTAGTAAATAAATAAAACTTTTATTTACTCTTCACAAAAAATGTGCTTAGAGCTAATGTATCAATACAATACAACTAGTGTACTAAGATACATTCGTAGACTTTGTGAAGAGACTAGTTCCTGAAATAGGTCTCCAAAGAGATCTATGATACAGGTGACTAAGCCCCTCCCTAGGATACATGTTGTAGTTGCTGCTGGTGACTGTTGTATATATCTAACATTAGTTTCTAATGTTATATTATTTTTATTATTACATTTTATGTATTCGTAAAATCCTAACTAATATTATAAATGTGGAAGTGAATTTGTTTGTTTCCTCTTCACGCTTTATCTACTGAACCGAACCAATCTTCCTGAAATTTTGTATACAAATAGTTAGACATAGGCACAGAATTAATATTAGTACTACGTACAGAAAGGAAACTCCCTGCCCCTCCCGCAATATGGCACCCCCCCGCTCCTTCCGCACTTCTCCCCCGTTCTTGTGTAACTGTGGGACGTTCGACTATGAAAACGCACACATTGACGTGTTACTGACGTGTTCACGGATATACAGTTTCATTTGTAGTAGTAGTAGGCAGATTTGACGCGCCGTTTCTATGAAGCGCCCGCCCTGTGACATAGGGTACCTTTCATACCGGGAAAAAACACTGTTACTGTGAGAAATTCACGTGGGCGAAGCCGCGGGCAAAAGCTATTCTGTAGGTATTTGAACATGCAAAGTAGTAACACAAAATAAATACATAAATAAGCGCAAAGACGGGATAATCGCAAATGCAATTTCTTCCAACCTTTGGGTGGAAAGAGATATAAGTGGGTGCAATTATACTGTTCATAGCATTTCATTCTACTTGTTCCTGTGGTAATTTCGGAAAATCCTCTCTTAGTACTTCCCTACACTCCCCGAGGAACCTACATGACAAATTTCAGCTTCCAACGCCCAGTCGTTTTAGCTATACGTTAACTGTCAGTCACTCAGTAACAGAAGAAATTTATAATATTTATTTTTATTAACAGACTTTGATGATGTAGTGTAAAACTCAACACTTTTTATCCCGAAATACATGAGGAAATCACTGGGCAACTAGTACCAATACTAATAAAGCTGAAGTACATACACATAAAGGGGTGGACCAACCACCTTGTGGTTGTAAATAAAAAAGGGCATTTCAAAATTTTGCAAATAAGGGGTAAACGAAACATAGTGCATATAAATAACATTTGTTTATACTGTATCCAAAAAATATATTTTTTTTTTTAAAGCAAGGAATTACTTTAGTCATTTGGATATCCTAACGCATATTAGTAATTTATTGTGATGCAATAAACTGTATACAAGACTCCCTCCCCCATTTCCCAATATGCGTGGCCACATAAGTTTGTTAAAATACATTACGCAAGTAATGCAATATTCAACGCGCCAAAGAACTAAAAGTTAGAGAAAATAACGGCAATATTTATGCAGCTCCAAAAAAGGATTGGAAAATTTCGTGCCAACTGCTCACTCGGATGTAAATTCCGCATCGAATGACAAAAAAATTTAAATAAATTCAGACGTCATTATCGAGGAGATCTGTTTACGAAATGAATCACGGTTTTATAATAATATGATAAAAGATTGCGTCTGTGCTACGTCTGTGCGGCGGGGTGGGAAAGGTAGGAGGGGGGGGAGGTGTGAGGCGGTGGGGCGCTGGCATTGACAGAGGCCATGATCCGCGGCGCACGGTTATTGCCCGCGCGACCCGCCGCGCTCGGCCACGCTGTTGCGACTTGCCGTTTTAGCATCGCACAGATATGACCTTCATCTCCTTGTTTTTTGTCGTTGTTACGATTATATTTTGTGAACACTAAAATAGATCTTGTTAATTATGTGACGAACATTACTTTTATTTAAAGTTAATAGCATTTTGACAAATACGTATTAAGCTTTTTTATTTACAAATGTTTTCCCAAATATTAAAAACCCTTTCAAATTGAGTCAAAAAAAGGAAGACTCAATTTTAATTTGACATGTTTCTGCAGATTTTTTTAAAAATTGTATTGCTTTGTGTGGTTTATGAGATTTTTAAGGCCAATTTAGAGAAATCACTATGGATTCAAATACATAAAAAATCTCTGTGACTTCACATTTTTATTTTTTTAAACGACAAGCCAGTTGTCTATAATTTTATAAGTAAGTCTAACAACAGATATTGTAATCCAATTTTTTTTATTTCATGAAATAAAGCTGGTTTGGGCCTGGCAATTAGATGCAGTGAAAACAGCATGAAAATACTTTATATACAAATTTTATTTATTCTAAAAATAACTAATTAATTTGTGTTTCCTCTTCTAGTCCATCTCATTTTAAAATTATTCAAAATAATCAGTTACACTTCTTTTTTTTTTTTTGTTTTTTTTTTACTTATCACAAGAACTTTTCACTATTCACAAGAACACCCAATAAAAATAAAAAAAAATATTTTAGTCATAAGCAATACAAGCTTCACTCTAGTAAAGCTTGTATCAAGTCCGCCATTTGTACCTGTTTTGATAAATAAAGTTTAATTTTTTTTTATTAAAGATTGCTTGACCACAAACTTGTCCAAGGACAGAGATGATAAAATACATAAAGAAACCGTCATGATTCAGCGATATAAAACTTGTGGGACTCACTTGAAAGCCTTGTCGTCCTCCTGTCCATTGTGCAGTCCGTTCGGCAGCGCGCCGTGTTCGTGCAGCTCGTGCAGATCCTTGTCGAACGGCGACGCGGACTTGTCCTCGGCGCGCTCCTCCAGCACCATGCCGCGCAGCCCGGCCACCACGCCCGCCACCTTCTCGCCCCCTCCGCCGCCTGCTTCTAACAACCGCCTAGTTAATACTCTTTCCTCTGTTTTTTTTTTTACTTTAGAACAGCGCAGTAGTATGGTCTCCACACGAAACCAAATACAGCCTCATGTTAGAAAGAGTACAAAACAAGTTTGTGAGATACTTATACTTGAGGCTGTATAATCTCTGTATGGTAGGATACAATGAGCTTAGAGTTAGACGAGAGATGGCCCTAATATCATATACATTTATGGTACTGAGAGGGAAGGTGTACAACGCTTGTATATTGGAGCAAATAGGTATATTTGTACCGAACAAGTACGTATGGCGGCGTCGTCAGCCGCAGCTGCTGGCCGTGCCGCACGGCAAGACCAACCTGGTCAACGAGGCGCCTCTGACGCGAGCGCTGCGCACTTTAAACAGTATGGCTAACGAGTTGGACCTATTCTGTTGCTCTTTAAATGAAGTTAAGAAGATGGCATTGTATGTAATCTCATACAGATAGTGGCTTATACTATCGCATTAGGTAATTCTTGTAATGATAGATATAAGAGATGTAAATAAATAAATAAAGAAATGGTCCCAGTATGAGAGAACTGGCCCTTGATTCTAAAAGTTACAAACTATATCGTGCCTCAGTTGTCTCAAAAGCCAAAGAAATAGTAATAAAGCGTCAAGATCTCTGTAAGATAAGCTTATGTTAGGTCTTAGTTTAGTTATTTTAGTTCAATTTCTTTGGATCTTGAGACACAACTCAGACGACATCTACGTTTGTAATTTTCAGCGCTGCAGTGCATTGTGCTGCAGCTATATGCTGAGCAAGGTCCTATTAACAACCACTGCAACACCTACTATATAAAAGGTTATTAATAAGTTTTTGTTTTGTGTCTACCTAGTCGCAGTTTGTGTTTGGTCAGTAAATTTATTTTCTTTCTTCTTCTTTCTTTAATTAGTAGAATCGGATACCCCAGATAACCCGTCTGGTGCTTGTGCTGGCATCCCTAACTAGTAATAATAGTACTCTTTCTTATTCAATGTCAACTATGCCACGAGGCTTTGCTCCTATAGGAATTTCGGGATAAAAAGTACCCTGTGCTATTCCAGTTCTATCCGTGTACTAAATCTCATCAAAATACGACCAATAAATTGAGTTATAAATATCCACAAATCCAAACTTTCGAACTTATAATATTAGATGTTGTAAGGTCAAGGTCGCCTAACGGACTGATGTTGTTATGCAACGAAGAACAGATGACGGCCGGGACATACGGCTTGTATTATTTGTTATCATGTAAAAATTACTGTATGAATCCGCAGTTCGAAAAAGGCTACTTAAGTTTTATTATACAAGATAAAATATAGCCTACAGAATAGATCTATTCTGAAAGTACATAGCTAGTTTTAAAGATTACCCTCCACATCAAATCGTAAAATACCCGTTTTAATATTCGTGTAAAAGTTTAGATCTAAGTGTATGTATTTGGAATCTAAAATTGGCTTATTGGAGCCCAATGACTTATGTCTAGTTCTAATATTAAGCTTGCAAGAGCTGTTAGTTGTCCTTGAATAAACAAAACATAAATAAAGATCGAACCACTCACCAGTAGGAGACCCCCCCAGCACATATTCCACCATCTTGACTCCGAGGCCTGCGGCATCGCGAGGCGAGAGAATGCAGCCAGCGTCTCCTCCGGGGAAGGCGACCCCGCGCCGAGTGCCCATCATTGGGACGCCAACATTGTGCTCCACTGCTAAATAGGAGAACGACATTGTCATACGAAAACTTTGTATGACAATGTTGTTCATAATAATTGCAGCTGAGCTTATGCTGCGATTATTATGAATAACATTATACTGAGCTTATGCTGCGAGGGCTGTGCACTCACTCAGATAGTGCAAAATACGTTGTTTGTACTTGATGTCACTTATCTTGCACAATCTACCACACACTTACTATTCAGAATGCAAAGCTGAGCTTACTATCTCTTAACCACCTTAAGAAAGTATTTATTTTTTAGTTTAAATCAACATTTAAATCAATTCTATTAACTCCTTTACTAATAAAAAAATAAGTTAAAGGAGCCAAGTTCTAGACCAAATCCTGGTGGAGTAAACAATCTGTGTTGCAACTCAGGGTGCAGCTTAATGTTATATCCACATACAGTCCCAGTACAGGGAACATCTACCTACTTATTTCGTTTTTTGATGAAAAGTTTAAGGTATGGCTTGACCAAGACGTTTTTCCATAAATTCTGCCTGTATTTTAAGCTCATTGCAGAAAGTAGAAATGTTTTTATTCACAAGTTATATCATAATTTGTATGTTACATTTAGGATGTCTGTTAGTCTATGTTTACCTTTAGGATACTTTGGATATCTAATATGTACATAAAAATCTTGTGTCTGTGTTTGAGGTCGAACTCCTCCGAGACGGCTCGACAGGTTCATATGAAATTTTCTATGTAGGTATGAGAACAGGTTGTACAGTAAGTAAATTTCATACTGCTAAAGTTAACGCCAACAAAGTCAAAGGCGAACGAAGTCGCGGACAGTCAGCTAGAATTTGTCTATTTTATAGAATTTTTTTTTTTTAATTTCATTTTTGTAGTAGACTAATAACATACCTTGAGCAGACCAAGTAGGATCGCGCCACATTTGCTCAGGATTCAGTTGCAGTGGAGGCAGGTGGGGAGGGCCCTTGCTGTCGCCGCCGGCGCCAGGGCCTTTGTCCCAAAGCTTTTTTGCAGCAGGTGCAATCTGTTAAAAAGTATTATATTTAAGAAAAATAGCAGGCAAGGCAAAATAGGGCACTTATTTAAATTCTGTAAAGTAACAGGTAGATTCAGTGGGTCGCCACCAACATGAGTTACCAGTAAACTCCAAACCCTATACGGGTCTTGGAGAACCAGATGAAATGGTCCCAGTATGAGAGGACTGATCACCCGTCTGGTGCTTGCGCTGACTTCCCCAAAAAGTTAATAATAAGAAGAAAAGTAGCAAACATGACAATAATCATAACTACAAAACCATGCTAAAACATATGAGATGTTTGATATGCCCTACATGGGCATACGGGCATGAAGAAACATTTGACTGTAAAGGTCACAAATAAGTACTATCAGCAAAACATGTACCTATTACATTTAGTACCTAATACCCAATTGATAACTATATTGAATTTAAGTACAAATTAATTAAAGATAGCTATCTATTTGTCAGCCTCTGTGGTGCAATGGTAACGAAATTACCGCTTAACCATTGGGTCCCGGGTTTGGTCAGGACAAGATGGAAAATAATATTTTATACTGGCCTGGATCAACAAATCCAGAAGTCCCCGAACTGCAGATTTTGTAACAATATATATTTGCCCCTGATCAGACTCAAAACGACAGTAATCCAGATTGTGTGTATGCAGACATACAGTTAATTGTAGTCGTTACGAACTAATATTTTATAATACCATGTCTTCATTTCATTCAATGTTTTGACATAAACTTTACTTGGACATTATAGTTTATTGAAAATGTATGTTATTAGTGGCTGAATTCTTATTGATGTACGTCTAGAATCCCTTTAGTATGCTTGTAAATTAATCTATCTATTTTGATTTGTTATTAGGTACCTAGTTTACCTATATGGCCAAGTGAACTTGGGTAGGACTTCAAACGTATGAAGTCATAATAATATATGGTAGGGCTAGGTTTGTAGGTAAGTATCCCCATAGAACAGTAACACACTAAACACATCGTTTCAATCATCGGGAACAATTGGCGCATTCAATGCTTATCGATCGAGTTGTTATGAACATACTAATTCAAGCTAACACATTAAAATAAGGTTATGTTTTTGTAATGTTATTGTAAACAGTCCTCGTGAAACAAAATATAACCATGGTTTAGTCAATTCCAACTTGAACACCTACGGCCGGTGAACAAATTCCGACCCAGAAATGGCGGACACCGGTGACAAGAGTAAACAAAACAAAAACGAACCTGTTGCGTTGAAAAAACGAGAATTTCGTCATTTCATGACTTAAAACAGCTTTCTTATAACATAATTTCCCTACTAAAACCCATAAACTTACCATGTCGGGGCCCATATCCTTAACATCAGTTTCAAAAAAAAAGTCACTCAAGGGTTTCATGCGTACAATCCGCCTAAAGCTCGATCATGTACAATCAGCGAAAGCTTAACGTTGGAAATAACACAATGTTCACATTTATCACTTGCTCTATAACGTAAATACACCACTTACGAGAATAATTAAACACATTTCTTACACTAAATTGTTTATTTTCACTGAAATAAAGCTAGAAAGATCTAAACTCAAACGATACAATGTTGACTTGTTTCGAACAAAGGACGTACGCCGACCACAGCGCCTGCGCTAAAACCAAAAACCCTCATACGGGAGCGTCGCTCAACCACACCAAAGTTTAACGTTCCCGTTTACTAGATGGCGCGCATTATTAAAAGCACCCGTTCCACTCCAGGCCAGGCAACTGCTTTTGAACAAAATTTAGGCAAAATGGCAAAACCTGTCTCATATAATATTGATTCTTGGGGACAAAATAATATATTGGTAAATAATTTAGATAATCAACAGCCATCAGAAAAATTGTATAGGTTGTGTGTGCTAAAACTACCATAAATAGTAAGATATTTATGGCGAAATATGGAACTAAAACGTAGTAATCACATTCTTTTTGAACGGAACCCTATGTTACTGTTTTTCCGTTCACTGATTTTACGCGAGTATATTTTAGGCGTGTTTTATCCATCTTGGTTTTATCCGACTACGGGAAGCGTAAAGGAGGGTTTTGATTTTGACCGGTATGTATAATAATATTAATAGCAACAATACAAAATGTAAGTCATGTCCATTCTATCTGTTCCCTCATAATCATAATACTTCTAAACTATTGTAAAATTATTAGACAAATGAGATGTCGTTGGAAGTCTTGCTTGGTCGTCCCAAATTTGAAACAGCGCCATCTAGGGGGGCATAAAGTCATTATGTCATGACCTAAAAGCTGTGCCTAAAGAATGTTTTTTGCCGTCTTGGATATCAAATGAAAGCTAGATTATAAGGGTTCCGTACCTCAAAAGGCAAAAACGGAACTCATCACTTTGTTGACGGTCCGTCTGTCTGTAAACATTTCTCAGGAACGCTTAAAGGTATCAAGTTAAAAAATACTCGGGTCTATGGTCTCTTTCAGCTGGAAAATAATTAAATTGTACGTCAACGGGATCAATGATGGAATTTTCCGCAAAAGTATTTTCGATTTCAGATGGGAATCGAAAACTATCGGGTATTTTCAAGAAGCAAGGTCTTACAGTTAAGTTGTATAGGAATGAATCTGAAAACCATAACACGTAGTTGGAAACCAGAAAAAAAGTGAATTTACTAAATAAAACCTTGTTATTTGCACTTGATGCAGTACCTATGAATCTGTAGGAATGCGTCTAGGGATCGAACTGCAAAGTTAGTATTCCTTTTGAAACTAAACTCCATTGATTCTAACCAGTCCTATCATGTAAACAATCTTACCATGTCTTTTTATGATTTTACAACAATATAAATTAAAATAGACTTTTTAGGAAATTACTTTCGTGGTTAATAAATGTTTTACTTTAGAATGTTTGGTTAATAAATGTTTTACTTTAGAATGTTTAGGTTTGAACTAATATTTGATTTATTTTCAACAAAAAGTACTGTGAAGATTGTTTACATGATAGGACTGGTAAGAATAAATGGATTTTAGTTGTTTTTTTAGTAAAGTAATAATGTGAGACGCTTTGCGTGTACGGAACCCTCGGTACGCGAGTTTGACTCGCATTTGGCCGGTTTATTTAAAAAAATATATAAAATGTGGAAGTATCTTAATTTTTCAAAAGCAAACACATAGTTGATCAACGAAGCGGTGGTGGCTGAGTGGTAGGGCGCCTGCCTGTGGATACAAAATCCCAGGTTCGAATCCTGCCTGGGCTACATGAGTTTGTATACCAATCTGACTCGTGTTAGTTTTCATCGACCACCACTTGCTTCCGGTGAAGGAAAACATCGTGAGGAAACCTGCACTCTGGTTGATGATTATCAGCTAGTGTGTGAAATGGAGAAGGCAATGGCAAACCACTCCATTAAAATTGCCAAGAGAGTCGTTGTGTGTGTTTCATTCCATATAATGACCACGACCCTCAGTCATGAGGAAATACAACTAAAGAGTTGATCAACAAAACTGCTAAAATTCTGATAAGAATGACTGCATGCAATGCAACTCATTTCACATAGTATGAGAACATGGGAAAGTGATAGGAAAAGCAATAAGTGCCTGATAATGATAGAAGAGTTATATGTGTATTATATTATCTGGTAGTTGTGAAACAAATGAGTTCAGTAATGTAGGCTTGCACTGGGAATCTGCACCATACAGATCCCAATATCACAGCACTTTTAAAATTCATGAACGTTAAGGTAAGGCTGTTCTGGCGTTTAATGAGTTGCGATTGCGACTGGAGCCTATTTACTGTCTAGTATTTTTTGCCGTCTTGGATATCAAATGAAGGGTTGATTTTTAGGGGTTCGTACCTCATAAAGCAAAAACGGAACCCTTTTAGCATCACTTTGTTGTCCGTCTGTCTGTCAAACAATTATCAGGAATGCTTATAGGTATCAAGTTAAAATAAAATTATTCAAATAATGTGTGTCTGTACCTAGCGATTGACATTGTTCTATGTATTAATAAATAAGTTAGAATGTTAGTTCTGTGTTAGTTCTATAGAAATAAATGTAACTCGTCATTTGTTCCGCTTTTTTTTTAAAGATTTTCGCCCCGAACTGTCGTCGTCAGCCAGCGATGTACTTTTTTATTACGCGTTGTAGAAATATAAAACTGGTGTCAGCCGTTAGTTCTATGAAAGATCTCACTATTTATGTACTTTTATTCAATAAAATCTATAACATTACAAGAATAAAAGTTCGAAAAGAAATGTTGTGCTCAGCGATGTATTTCTAAAATTCGTAAAAAATATAACCAAATTAGACTTTATACCATAGTTCTTTATCAGATCAGTCTAAATAATTTAGTTTTGCGTAGTTTATACATAAAATAAATAAATAAACCACTGCGAAACATATTCCTTACTCATTTGTTAACAAAACGTAAGAAAGTTCACTTAAATTTAGCTCTTATTGAGCATATACATAGGGGCGAAAATAGAATGATACTTGCTTGATTATATATACTTTAACATGGAATAAACCAGATATTCACAACACCACCGCCGTATATTTTGACGTACCTATCATAAATAAATAGAAGGCCTGTCCCTCTCAAAAAGTGTCCTAGGCAAAACTTTGATCGGTCAAAGCAAGTATCATTGCCAGTCTATTTTCGTCCCTATGTATATGCGCAATAAGAGCTAAATTTAAGTGAACTTTCTTACGTTTTGTTAACAAATGAGTTAGGAATATGTTTCGCAGTGGTTTATTTATTTATTTTATGTATATAACTACGCAAAACTAAATTATTAAGACTGATCTGATAAAGAACTATGGTATAAAGTCTAATTTGGTTATATTTTTTACGAATTTTAGAAATACATCGCTGAGCACAACATTTCTTTTCGAACTTTTATTCTTGTAATGTTATAGATTTTATTGAATAAAAGTACATAAATAGTGAGATCTTTCATAGAACTAACGGCTGACACCAGTTTTATATTTCTACAACGCGTAATAAAAAAGTACATCGCTGGCTGACGACGACAGTTCGGGGCGAAAATCTTTAAAAAAAAGCGGAACAAATGACGAGTTACATTTATTTCTATAGAACTAACACAGAACTAACATTCTAACTTATTTATTAATACATAGAACAATGTCAATCGCTAGGTACAGACACACGATTTACTTGATTATAAACGATTAAATTCCGTGCTTCGGAAGGCATAAGCCTTTGGTCCCGACAGCTTTTAAAGTCGTTAAAACCCACCAATCCAGATTGAGCCCTCGTGGTGGGTCAAGGAAGGCAGAGCCTCAGCATTGAAATGGCTGTTGATGAGACAATGAAACCTAAGAGATGACCATCGACATGTCTGTACCATCTTGAAACCCCCAGACAGCATGCATTGGAAACAAAAAATACTTGACTAGGTTGAGGTGGTGAAACTTTATCATTAATACTTACCAGGCAAACGGCCACTGATGAATCAGAAAACGATCCATTTCGACCGATATCTATACTTCCATACTAATATTATAAATGCGAAAGTCTATCTGTTACGCTTTCAGGGCTAAACCGCTGGACCGATTTTGATGAAATATATAGGATTTATTTGAAGATCCGTGATATGTACCAACTCTGGATACTAACATGTGATATAATAGCTGATTAAATGTATATCTATACTAGCTGTCGCCCGCGGCTTCGCCCGCGTGAGTTTCGCTTAGATGAAAAATCTATCTTGGAGCTTTTCATCAGATGTTCCAGATCTTCAATTTTTATACGTCAGCAGAAAATGCTCATCAGGTTGAACGATTTTTGCTAAGGCGCCATTTCCATATATGTTATAGTGTAGCTGGTCTCTTGGAGCTTTTCATCAGATGTTCCAGATCTTCAATTTTTATACGTCGGCAGAAAATGCTCATCAGGTTGAACGATTTTTGTTAAAGCACCATTTCCATATTACTTATAATTTAGCTGTTCTGTTATGGTTCTTCATCAGGTGTTCCAGTTTTCAAAATGAATTATAGCCTATATGTTGCCCAGGCTTAATAGCTATACAACAAAAAAAGTTTCATTCAAATCCGTCCAGTAGTTTTTGCGTGAAACGCGTACATACATACAGACAGACAGACAGACAGACAGACAGACAAGAAATTCCAAAAAAATTTTTTTGCTTTCTATTGTTCTTTTTAGGTCTCCCTCTATCCATTTCAGTCAAAAATATTAAATGTACAGACAAAATATTTTTACTGTTTTATTATATCTATATTATCGTTTTCCTTATGATCAAACATGGAATGAAACGCACATGACTTGCTTGTCACTGTTGAAGGAATGGAGTGACATGTAATTTTGCCTTCTACATTATTCACACCACTAGCTGATAGATCATCAACTAGAGAATAGAGTGCAGGTTTCCTAAATGATGTTTTCCTTAACTGAGTTCTTCCAAAGTCAAAGTCAATTTTTTTTATTGAAACTTGGCCTTCAAAGAAGGCTCTTTTTCACGTCGATAACTAATTTTTTAAGCATAATATATTATGTCTCAAAGCTACAAACTACTAGCATTTCGGAATGACCACTGCTGAGAAGAAATGCCGAAAGAAACTCATGAAACAGTCTTGGTCGCCTAACATGCCAGAGGGGCTATTTATTAACTTTATACATACACTAGTAGATTGTGTACAGTCAAAAATAAAAAAAAATATAAGAAAAAAATAATAATATAATAAAACATGTTATGTTTGTGATCAAGTAACCACATTGAATTAGTTAAGAACATAAAATAAAAATTAAATTCGAATCAGGATCGAAGCAGGATCCCCCTGGCAACACCCGTTCACGAGTTGACGCGAGGGTCAGCCATCGCAAAGCTCAACCATAATAGAGGGAACCTTACGACTTCCTTCATTAGACAACTATATGTATCTATCTATAATGCTAAACATCCACACACACTCAATAGAAAGATATGGTCACATGAGTTTAGACTGGTTATGATAGCACTCAATTGGTGTAGACAGAGGGAGTCTTATACCCAGCCAGGGTTGAGATGATTTAAATCATTTGATTTTAATCAGTGATTTAAATCGCGATTAAAATCAAATGATTTTTTTATTAAAATCATTGATTTTAATCAATATTTTTTTTTATTTTTTGAAATAAAATGCCACGTAAAAGGGTACCTTATGGTTGTTGGCGCTTACAACGTCATGATTATTATAAGCTAAATAAAATTATTACTATAAAATTAAAGAACGACTTGAGACTTAGCGCCAATGACCATAAGGTATATTTTCCCGTGGATTGACACAAAAGAACCTTAACATTTTAGGGGAATCCCCGACACAAATTCCGGTGCACATGTGCAGTGCTTGCTATTGTTTAAGTATTTAAAAGATCTGCTAGGTAGGGTAGGTATTGTTTTCTCCGAAATGCATTGGCTACTTGATGTTGTGATTGATTAGTGAAAGCGTGAACACAAGTGGTCCTACAAAAAATGTCTGGAACGAAAAAAGTGTATGGGTTCATTTTATGGAAAAATCTTCTGTTTGTGGGAAGTATATTAAAGCTGTATGTAAACGTTGTGATAAGGAGTTAATGGGATTGTTGCAAGAATCAAAAAACATTGAAATATATGTGTGGCAGAAAAGCGTCTCGATCAGAATCCGGATTTAGACGATATCGGAGGCAGCGCCGCTGCCGCGAGCGCAATTAGAGATATGGAAAGACAGGAACTATTTTTGTGAATAGCATTATTCGTTTAAATGCGAAAGTTAATTCCTCCAATGGAATACTATGTGATAAGCAAGTTATAAAGAAAACAGTTCCCACTGATTGGTGCAAATTGAAACTTAACAGAAACGACACTAAAGCAATGCACAGCACAATTTAAAAAATGCATTACTCATGAAGAGTTAGAGATATGTAAAAAAAACAAAAAAATCTGATTTAAATCAAATTAATCCGATTTTTTTGATTTTTTTAAAAAAGTCATGATTTTTATCAACCCTGTACCCAGCATTGGGTAGTACAAAGCTGACTTTGACTTACTGTAAAACTAATATTATATATTTAACATTTTAAATATATAATAGCCAAATCTTCAATTTCTTTTACCTAGTCTGTATAGAGTCCTGCTACTATGCATTACTATACTACTGCTGGCCAAAGACATCCTCGTTTCTTTTTCCATAAACCTCTGTCAAGGCCCTTGACAAAGTAACCAAAATAATACCCTTGACTCAAGGGTATTATTTTGGTTACTTTTTGGGGACGCCAGCACAAGCACCAGATGGGTGATCAGTCCACTTGGCATGAGTTTGAGGACCATTTTTCTCAATTCTCCGAGACCAGTATAGGGTTTTGAGTTACCTGGTAACTCACGACCCACTGAATCTGGTACACCCTCATATTACAAATTATTATTTAAAAAACAATCATTTTATAAACAACGCTTGTAAAACTATACATTTGAAAAACATATGCTTTGACAAACTCATTCTTTTAAAAATGGATCATTTTACAAACTAATTACCAGACAACTATTGGTTTTTTTCAAATTATCATTTTACAAATTTAATAATTTAATTAAATTTTCAATTGGGCAACGTTAGACAAAATATCTTATGGCAAATACATCGTTTGATAAATATTATATACCAAAACTAGAAGATATGAAGTTTCAAGTTTAAACTTACTGATCCCAAGATTTTCATCGTAGGGTTAGGTACAGAAGTAATTACTCGTCTTTTATTTGTAAATTAACTCACAAATCGTATTGTGACATGATATCAACATGCTAATACCTTTTATTGTGTCACACCGGGTGGGGGACCTGGTAACCTGCAACACAGGATCATTGATACCTAGCACGGGCACCAGATCTCCACAACGATACCGTCCTTTATGATTAAAGTTAATTTATGTTTATCACATACTTATGTAATGAAGAGCAAGGCCATTTGTTGTGGAGTAAATAAACAATTTTTATTTTTTTAATAAATAAATAGAAAGTTTGTCTCCAAACGATCTGAGCTGTAGGTTCAGGTTATTTCTCTTATGACCACCCGGAAAGACTTGAGGGCAGAAAATAAGTTGGGTTCAGGTTATATTTTTTTATAACCACCCGGCCGAAAATACTTTGAGGGCGTAAAAGAAGTTAGGTTCAGGTTTTTTTTTATAACCACCCGGAAAGACTGAGGGCGGAGAAGAAGTTAGGTTTAGATTATTATTTTTTTTATGACCACCCGGAAAGACTTTTGAGGGTTGAAAAAACGTTAGGTTTAGGTTATTTTTTTTATGACCACCCGGAAAGACCTTGAGGGTTGAAAAAACGTTAGATTTAGGTTATTTTTGCCATTGGCATTGCTTAGCTTTTGGCCAAAGAAGCTGCCAGCCCTTGATTAATAATTTACCTACAGTAAGTTTGTAAAATTATGTTTTTGTCAAGAGAGTTATTTGATGAACTAATCTATACATATAATAAAACAGTAAAAATATTTTGTCTGTACATTTAATATTTTTGACTGAAATGGATAGAGGGAGACCTAAAAAGAACAATAGAAAGCAAAAAAATTTTTTTGGAATTTCTTGTCTGTCTGTCTGTCTGTCTGTCTGTCTGTCTGTCTGTCTGTCTGTCTGTATGTATGTACGCGTTTCACGCAAAAACTACTGGACGGATTTGAATGAAACTTTTTTGTTGTATAGCTATTAAGCCTGGGCAACATATAGGCTATAATTCATTTTGAAAACTGGAACACCTGATGAAGAACCATAATGGAACAGCTAAACTATAAGTAATATGGAAATGGTGCCTTAACAAAAATCGTTCAACCTGATGAGCATTTTCTGCTGACGTATAAAAATTTAAGATCTGGAACATCTGATGAAAAGCTCCAAGAGACCAGCTACACTATAACATATATGGAAATGGCGCCTTAGCAAAAATCGTTCAACCTGATGAGCATTTTCTGCTGACGTATAAAAATTGAAGATCTGGAACATCTGATGAAAAGCTCCAAGAGAGATTTTTCATCTAAGCGAAACTCACGCGGGCGAAGCCGCGGGCGACAGCTAGTACCTTTATAAAATTAAAGTTTAATACTCGGTACATTTGTAGAGTTAAACATTTATAAAAAAAAAGTTTGTAAAATGAAACGTTTTTAAAATAACGAGTTTGTAAAATGAAACAATTTTAAAAGGTATAGTTTTTTAGTGATAGTTTATAAAGTGATGGTTTGTTTTTTGGTGAAACATTAGCAAACCACTGAATCTACCTGTTACTTTGCAGAACTATTTATTGTAATGTCGCTCAGATCATTTTCAGATAGGGCGTCAAGTCAAGGGTAACATTTTGCCACCCCCACAGAACATCATTCAACTCATCCTGCATTCTCTTTTGTGTAGGGGTACATTGCCTATACAGCAGATTTATAAATTTTATAATTTTAATCATTATTGCTTACAATATTTGTACAAAGTAAAACATACAGTACGGTAACAAAACCTGGTCAAAGTTATGGAGTTGTCATTGTGGTCAAATAAATACTAAATGATAAGTACATTAAAAAAAAAAATACCCCGTATATACAAGCTACCCAGTTTAATGTACCTACATAAAGCAACCAATATCTTCTTAATATAATTCTTCTATATGTCTTTGTTACCTAACTCCTAAATGGCTGGACTGATTTGGATAAAATTTTGTGTGTACATGGGTTCCTGGATGGTTAGAAAACAAAATTGGACTTTGTAGTTGGCACTACTGTCAGTATGTCACCAAATAAGACAGTGTCTCCCAAGGCCATTAGTCCTAACTAATATTATAAACGCGAAAGTGAGTTTGTCAGTATGTTTGTTTATATTTATTTATTTGTTTGTTACATTTTCACAATTTATCTTCTTAATCAATTTTTCTGAAATCTCACATACACTTAGATAAGGTACCTGAGCAGGACATAGATAGGGTACCTTTCATCCCGGGAAAAGCACTGTCCCCATGGGAAATTCACGCGGGCGAAGCCGCGGGCAAAAGCTAGTATATCTGTCAAAACATTAATCTTACCTGATTTCTGATGGCAGCAACAGGTGTGAGGCCAAGCTGGTTTTGCCCTTGCTGCAGGAACTGGTTCGTCCCCGGTGCAAGCATTCCAGGCTGGCCCAAATACATCAGATGTTCGGCACTCTTGCCTATGCCATTCATTGTCGGCATCGGATTGCCATGGTGTTGGTGCATATCGTACAGCCCTTGTTGTCCTAACTGCGGAGCGTTCTGCATGCCTTGCAAGGGTGGTAGCATCATAGCACTGTTTCCCAGAGTATGGTTTTGCAATGGTGCTAATTGTGTGTGGACCATATTAGTAGTTAAATGTGCTGGGTGACTCCCAATAACTGACGGATTGATTGCCAGGGTACCAACAGATGAAGCTATGGCTTGATTGATAAACTGTTGTTGGGTTTGAGAATTCTTTAACTGTACAGGAGTCCCTTGGTGATGCATGTTATTCATTGCCATTGGTGTGGGATTCTTCCATTTATCTTGATTCTGGAAAATAAAATTTATGAAAGCATTTAAAATTTGTACTTGCATCAAACTTAAATAATACAATAACAAAGATATTGTTTTTTATAATTGAAAGCAATGTACCCAACCCATACAAATAATTATAGTAAAGCTTAAGTTCATATTTTCAAGATAGCAATTGAGAATTAAAGAAATATATGAATTTATATAATTATCATCAATAAATAACCCCAATAATTGGGTAAATATCTATCATTCATTTATTGAGGGACTTATGGTATTTTAGTACTCCTATTTGTTTTATTACAGGTGAAACCACAAAGTACAGCTAGTATTTCTACTATAAAGTAGAGCAGTCTTCTGCAGCTGGAATAATGACAACTAAAGGCTCAGAAATTCTCATGAACACTAGATTTGAACTTTATATAAGATTGGGTAAGGTACTTTGGGGCAAAAATAATGAAAATTGTTTATTGTTTTCATACATCATAAACTAAATTAGAAAAACATGTTTCTTTAGATATACCAGGATAAAATGTAACCATGCGCTTCCTCTGGGTGGAGTATAACTATGTATATTGAAATCTATTCAACAGTTTATGCTCCCATCTAGTAAACACAAATCTCACACATAAGACAGTACATATTAGCTTGAACAATGAAAATAATATTAAGGTCAGGTACCAATGTTTCCTTGGGATAAAAATATTGTTACAATTTACTATACCTTGATGATGAATTATGATGAATGCCTATCAAGTTATTTCTTATCAGAAAATTGTTTATTGTTTTCATACATCATAAATGTCAGAAGTTATAGGTTATGTGAATCATGTCAATGAATAGGAGTACCAAATAGATTTTTATAGCATCTGTCAGAAGAATTATAAGGATTTCTAAACAAACCTCATTCACAGAGTCGTCGCCGACAGCCCAGCGTTGTTTGGGCGCTAGCGAGGGCAACTCGGCCTCTTGGGGCTCTCGCTGGAATACATAATGAACGGCGACATCGTCTTGGGTGCGGGCTTGCGAGGCGCGCGCGCTCTGCAACCCTGCTTCACCCGCCTCTTCTTCCGGTCCCGAGCCCGGCCACTTCATTGGGCTACCGTGGGGTTCAAGCATTCAGTTCTACTTCGATCCTTCGCAATCACAAGCAATTTCTCGACGCCTTTGTTACTAACGACACTTCTCAAACAGCCAGATACGAAGTAAAATCGATTTACATCATCAAATGAACTATTTTTGATGAATCCATATAAACTTCAAAGCCATTTAGCGACAACAGCAGTCTTTTTGTCTTTGAAATGGCAGTTATTAGTTTTATCGAAGCACGATGACAGCCGCTAATGAAAACCAAAATATTGCAAGTAGATTTCTTGACGGATCGAAACAAAGGTGTGGAAAGATATCAATGTTGGTTTTCAAATGAAAGTTAGAGGATTTTTGAATTCAGAAGGTCGATTTATTGTATTCTTCAATATCTATCTTCAAGGTTTCGGTTTGTCGGCGTCGAAAACTGAACTGAATAAACACTCAAATAATACACTATTCACACAAATTCTAAACAAAAACGAGCACAAATATAATTACTATATGTACACAGAACTATTTACAATGTACAATTTTTACAAAAATCCCGGTTTATGCCATTGGCTAGTGTCGATATTCTCCGATTTAGAAAAGACAGCAATCATTCTTCACTGCCTGTCCGCCATAATCGGTCGGTCGAGCATCGGGCAGATGCTGTGCGCGCGCAACGCGCAAAGCTATACTATAAACAAAAATATACTTTTTGAAACGTTCCATCAAACGCACGCTAGCGCAACTAAGAGCGCACGCAATACGCATATTAAATAATATTTTTTTTGTACAATAATCTCAATAATTTACATAGAAAAATTGGTGTATTTTAAAAATGACTTTATTTATCACGTAATGAATTCACGATTCTGTTATTGTTATGTGAATGTGATCGAGCGAGATCGAAGTTTAAAAATAAATGTGCCTAGAACTTTCACTATGCAATTTGTTACGTATTTTAACTAGTCTATCATATATATACTAGTCGTTCGCTGCGAACGTAGACCTCGCGACTATTAAAATAACATAATTCAGTTCCCTAAATAAAATCTAGATGGCGTTATCCAAAGTTAGAACACGCTATGGTTTCGTTTGCTACATAATCGTGGACGTTTTTATTAATATTTCAAAAACTACTGAACCGATTTTGATGCCCAACGAACTTGAAAATTCTATTGATATTTCCTACATGCCTACCAAATTTCATCAAAATCGGACCATCGGTTCGGCAGTTATCGCGGTACAAACATACATACATACATACATACATACATACATACATACATACATACATACATACATACAAACAATGTGTTTCGCCCCCAACTCGATTTAGAGACCTTCGCTCGCTTCGCTCGCTCGGTCAATAAAAAAAAATCTATCAATAGGACTATCGATAGTATGACTGATTTTGATTCAAAATCAACTATCGATAGCAAACTAACTGCTATTGCACAACACTACTCTATGCGCGAGCGCAGAAACTTGTGCGTTTTTATTATCTCTCTTCTTCTTCATGAGATAATGTAAGGGTATATTCCACTCCGTTCACCTGGGTGAAAAGGGTAGACTTTTAGTACCTTCATTTCACTTTGGACTCATTTCACCAAGGTGAACAGAGTGGATTATACCAATCTCTATGATACCAATGTAAGTTACACGCAGACGAAGTCGTGGGCAAAAGCTAGTAAATAATAATACTGTTACTGTAGCCAAGAATTTAACTTGTTGATGTTTTTAAGTTAAAACTTCAGCAATACAACTGTGAAATTGTGATGCTGTTGCATCAAATATAATTCTGTAGCTTTACATGATGCGTATATAGAAAAACACAAAAAAAAATTGGTACCTATTTAAGCAGTCAGGGGCCAGGGCAGATAAACCTGACCTATTTCTTTCCATATACATATATTTATGTAATCATGATTTAATTAAAACAGGAAAATTTAAGTGACATTATTTTTATTGTTCATAATTTTTACAAAATAAGTCTTATTATATAGGCTTAATCTTAAAGTGAAGTCCGATGAGAGAGAACACAAGACACTTGAGATCTTGGACCAGATAGTAGAAACAACGGAGGCCTTCCGGGTCACGAGATTGATTGACATCCACCAAGGAGCCTGTTTTGGATGTGGTGAATGAAATGTGTTCTTCACCAATTACTATTTCTAACTCCTGAAAAATAAATGAAAACATACTATTTACTCATGAGAAAAATAAACAAAATGTGTGTATGGTATATATATTAGTTGAATTATGGTAAAGACAGATTTATCAGCATATGTGGTATGTTTTCTCTTGTGCCAGAGAGGACACAACAATTTTTTTGACATTATTTCAAATAGAAATATAGCAACAAAATAGCCAACAAAAACAGACAAGTCAGGACAGCACATTGTTGAGGAACAACACCCTGTCCAAGAAATTAACATATGCTGAGACTTTTACACAACATATACATGACAAAGAAAGTTAAATAAAATATAGTCTCTCTAGAGACTCTGTAATACCAGAAAAACATACAAGTGGAAACTCTATTTACAGACGATTATAAAAGCAATTCTGTAAGGGCTTGATTACCCCTAATGAATTAAAAATAATACTTGTCAGTCCCCATGGAATAAATTGTTTCTCATGGTTCTCTGGGGGGAAAGATTAAATTAATTATTAATACATGGTATACAGACATCTGAGTGCACAATGGGTAGCCCCCTTGTTCCTATTACAAATACTCACTTGTCTACCAACACGATCAGGTTGTGGCCACAAACGGTCATCCTCGTGCATGATTTCAGAGTCCAAAATGATTCTCTTTAGCTCTTCCATGACACAAGGATGAACATAAGCCTCTTTTCGAATCATCGTATCATTTTTGTAATTTGAATTGTTAGCGTAGCGTAGCTTTCCATCGGGGCGGAATTCAAACTCGAGAAATTCATGTCCAAATTTTCCTTTGTGTCCAACGTAGTAGCGGATGTAGAAATCGGTTGACATTATAGCTAGTATTATTTCTACATACAGGTATAAATTAAATTCAGATTAATTACACAATTTTACAATAAAATAATACCGGGAGAAAACGCAAAACACGCACGCATTCATGCAATTCTTTTGTCTATGGTCGCTGTAACATTTGACAGTTTCACTTTCGTTCAAAAATTGGGATTTCTTGGAGTGTACACACACTTGGTCAGTACATAGAAGGAATAAGAATAACTACACACTGTGGGGCGTGGGGACACCACTTGGCCACGCACCAGCCAACAACGTCCGTCATACCATACATGCATGCTTGCAAATATGAAGTAAGTTGTCTACATTTTAAGCCTTTGATTCAAACTAGATCAGTACTGGAAGTCTCAAACTTTACGTCTGATCAATCATATAATCGCTTGAAATTGAGATAATCGCTTGCAATAACTTAATTTGTTTTCGTGGCAATTTTCTTGAGGCGATATAATGTACAAAATCCTTAACTATCACATCAATAATGAACCAAAATAACATATTAACAAACTATAAACACCAATTTCACAGTTTTTAATAAAAAATAAGGGCCGCAAAGATTTTATCGATCATTCATAACCATATTTGTAAGTCTGTCCAATGTCAATTTAGGCAGCTACGGTTATATATAGCTAACAATACAATCGACGAATTCTATCGGCCTCATATGAGCCGCTGATAACTGTAACCACACTTGCGATACAGGTAAATTCATAGTATTTTGATACTTTCACGTGTTTTGGATTAGTTTTTATTTCATTTTATTGTTTTCTTGATTATTTGACACTAATAACATTATCTTAATGCCCATTTCCATAAAATTTTAACAAATTTTTAAATTACGATGTTAGTACTAGATGAAAGCACTGTAAGTATTTCCTTAAATCGCCACGCGGCGTTCGACTATCTCCTTCCAATAGCGGTTTCTGGGTTGCGCTCAGCCAATTACAAGAGAGAATCTGTTCGCTCGCGCCGATGCACAGTTATCCATATCGAATGATATTCTTCGCTAACTTTATATTACAGGACTTGCACTGTAAACAGTTTTCGTTATGGTTAACATTAAATTCTAGGTAAAGTTAGCTCTAACCACGTTTAGGACGAGAAAAATTACCATTCTAAAAATGTTTGCCAATTATGGGGAAATGGGGAAATTACCCTAAGCGATTTTACGAGTACAATTTGATATGTTCGATGCCTTGGGCAGCGAGGCTCGAGTGGGGGGAGATGTGAAAAGTGGGGGCGAGAGTTGGGGGGAGGGGGGATGAGGGGGAGTTGGGGAAATTAGGGGGGAAGGTGAAGGGTTGAGAGGGGAGTTGGGGAAATTAAGGGGGAAGGTCGGGGGTAAGGGGGGAGTTCGGGAAATGAGAGGGGGTGAGGGAGGAAGGTGGAGGTGAGGGGGGGTAGTTGGGGAAATTGGGGGAGTGGGGGTTGAGGGGGAAGGGGGGTGGAGTTAGGGAACCCTAACCACACACTCGATACACCTAAAGTCATAATGATACTTTTATGTGTTTTAAATTTTTATTTCATTTTATTGTTTTCTTGATTATTTGACACTAAGAAGCTTATTCTTATGTACCTACATTTTTGTACAATTTTAACAAATCGAAATAGATTTTATAATTACGATGCTAGTACTACACTGAAAACTAGATGGAAGCACTGCTAGTTTCTTTCTTTGTATATCCGCACGGCGGCGCTCTCGCCTAAAGAAAGTGTAAAGTAGTACATATACTTGTGGTTCATCAAAAGAAAGGTCAGTGACATACTTACATACATGAACCCTGAAAACACAAAACTCCTTTGTTGGTCAGTTGTGTAAAAAGAATAGACCAACAACAACAATCAACAACAACACATCATATCATGTAACAATCTATATACAAACAGTAGTTATGCGGTCGATCGCCATGTTTTGTCACTATTATTAGTACGCGCAGGCGGCCATATTTGTGCCAAATCCTTTGTTGGCGCCGGCTTTAGATATGGACGATTTTTTGTAGGTATGTCATGCATGTCTATTCTTTTTCCTTCGTCTGAGGTGAGTTAGTTATTTTCTTTTTTTTTTTTTCTATTATATTTGACAGTAGCCATACTTGTACCATGTACTTACTACATTTTGCTATATAAATTGTGACGCAAAAATTCTATTTTTCGATAAGTCGAATTCGGAACATAGTTTAGTAAAATTATTTTCACTTACTGGCAATACTAGAAGAAATGTCACTTGTCACTCTAATAAATAAACAAAACAACCTCATTTCTTTATTTAATTTGCGTGATTTGTGTGAAATATATTAAAATTTATCTTAAGCTAGTGCCATTGTTGTTATATAATCAAAAGAATGAACAAGTAGAAGTGTAATTCATGTGATAATACCTAGAACAGTGCTAAGTGTTTTGTAGCTATTGTATTTCGGTTAAAATAAGATCGCGACTAGCACTTGCACGCTAAGTTAAGATCATTGCTGTTTAAACAACGAAATCTCAATAAAATCAAGTTTATATTCGGAGAGACTGTCGCTACAGGTATCTTATTTCTCTGAGTTTTAAGAAGATATAGGACAAGGACAAGTGGGATGGATGATCGGGTGATAATCCCACTGGAATTAGTCCTAGCCCAGTGGAGTTATATACTCGTATACATAACACCACAGAACACATTTAATTTTGTTTATTCTCTGTATAGCCTGACCAGGAATATAAAAACCCTCGCCATGTTGCGAAAAAGCAATAGAACTAATTTCTTTTACTGGCAACTAATTTAAAAACCCATCTGTCATTTCTCCTGTCAACGTTTGACTTTTAATCAAGGGCGGATCCAGTACATTTTTATTTCTGGGAAGGGCACCGTTTTCCGTTCTCAAGAATATTTCCGAGAAAAAGGAAGTTTCCGCTTGTTCTTTGAAATTTTCGAGAACGCCAAATCACTAATTGTGGCGGATTAATTTTTTGAAAATAAACTTGTAAGAAACTATTACTACTAAATCCTGTTATTTTAACAACTCGAATCTTAATTTGATATGTACTGTTATGGAACCTCAATTGGATTTCTTCTCATACCTTTAGGGGTGTGGGAGTCAGTATACGAGGCGACGGCCTCTTGACTGAGGTAGCACACGCTGTACGTGAAGACGGACAGGACCTTGGAGCGTGACTTGCCACTGGACTGTTGGTTTGCTTACTTATCTTAATTCGCGAGTTCGGCTCGAGCCGGTTTTGGGCCGGCGAGCGATCTCAGCGTGTAAGACGAAAAAGGCAAACCTATGTTATGGAGTCACTGTGGGTCAGTACGAGGTCTCTAGGGAACTGTCTAGGGTCGGGAGGGCGTGCGTGGTGCGGAGCCAACTCCTGTAAGTGCGGCAGGGTTGACTCGTCCGCACGCTGAAAAAGCCTCCTCGTTAGATGCCTTATGTGGGCGTCCAGGCTCTCCATCTGCAATCCTTTTTGGATTGTAGAGTTCCTCACATAGCGAGGAGCTTTCGTGATGACTCGGAGTGAAATCGATTGCTGGGCTTCCAGCTGGTCTCTGCGCGTCTGGTTAGTGAGCGCGTACCAAGCTGGGGCGGCGTACGTTATACACACCGAGTTTCACCTTCAAGGGGAGAGCAGAGTCGAGCACTGGGCGCAGTTGGGCTCGGGCAGCACGTGTAGAGTTTCTGGCGGCTTCTATTTGGTCTTTCATCGTAAGGCGGCGGTCAATGTGGACGCCCAGGTATTTAACCGAGCGAGACCAAGCAACCTCAACCAGAGCCTGTAGACGGAGAGGTGTAGGTAGAGCAGTGCGGCTAACTACAATCGCCTGCGTTTTAGCTACGTTGATCGACAGCCTCCAACGGGATAACCATTGGGGTAGGGCGTCTAGGGTGCACTGAATTACCTTAACTGCCTGTTCGGTATTGACTGACGACAAATAGTACGCTGCGTCGTCTGCATACAGGGCTAGGTGCGAACCACTTTCTAATGGGATATCGTCGGTGTATCTCGCGTAGAGTATAGGGGAGAGGCAGCTGCCTTGGGGGACGCCGGCCTATATCGTACGTACTGTAGAGGTGGCGCCTTCGACTGCGACTTGGAAGCGTCTGTCTGAGAGGAAGTTGGCCACGGTCTTGACGACTCGTCTAGGAGTCGTAGAGGTGGATAACTTAAATGTCGAACCTAGATGCCAGACGCGGTCAAACGCTCCTTCCATGTCGAGAAATACACCTACGGTTTTCCCCCTTGTTGTATGCTGTCGTCATGTGGTGTAATACCCTTGTGAGTTGGAGCGTGGTAGAGTGTTCGGCTCGAAAGCCGAACTGTTCGTCTCTAGGAGTCAAGTGAGGTGTGAGATGGAGCAATAGCAACTTCTCAAACACCTTTGAGATGGTAGCGAGCAGTGTGATGGGACGGTAGCTCCCTGGATTCAGTACATTCTTTCCTTGTTTAGGAAGCATGATGACTCGGCCGAGTTTCCAAGTGGAGGGGTAGTGGCCCGTGCGCAAAATACCATTAAAGAGTCGCGTCAGCGCAGCGATTGCTCGCTGCGGTAGGTGACGCAGTGCTTCATTGGGTATGCCATCTGGGCCAGGGGCTTTACGGAGCTTCGTTTTCCTAATCATTCTTAGGACTTGACCCGGGGTAAAGACTATGGGGTCTTCGTCCGGGGGAATGGGGCGACGGAAGTACTCATCCAGGAGCTTCTGGATGTCCTCAGCGTGCTGAGAGTCATCCGAAGGGTTCGGTTTGAATCGCTGCTCTAGATTGTCTGCGAAAATTTCTGCTCTATCTTCCGCTCTGTAACGGGGGGTACCGTCGGAAGCTAGGAGGGGGCGGATAGGCTGAGGCTTGTTGGAAACTTGCCTGCAAAGCCTGTGGACTGACGTCCAGTCGTCACTCGCTGACTCTATGGTGTGTAACCAAGACTTCGCTATTTTTTCCGACATAGAGTTCAGCTGTGTCTTAAGGGACGGGCATCTGGTTTGTTGCCAGCGTTTTCGCAGGGTTCTCTTTTTGGCTATCATCTCTAGGATGTAGGCTGGGGTGGGGCGTCTCTTGGGGGTATTCACAGTATCAGCTGTAGCTTCGCTAAGGGCTGCTTGTGTTATTTCACAAATGTGGGAAGCAAACTGTTCTACATCTGCCGCGTTATTGACCGGCTGGGAGATGAGGTTCTGCTCTACATACGTGCTGAACTTAGCCCATTCAATCCGGGGTCTGGGGGTAGGGGGGCTTGGCAGTGTGGGACTCATCCACTGTAACGAGGACAGGGTGGTGATCGGACTCCATGTTGTCGCATAGGACTTCTGTGGTAATCTTTGGCGCTGAAATGCCTCGATAGAGCGTGAGGTCGATTACGTCCGGTAGGTAGGCAGCGGCTCCCGGGTAGTGAGTCGGTACTTCCGTGCCTCTTACTTCGTATCCCTCTCTTTCAGAGTCGTCAAAGAGGCGGCGACCATTTGGGCAAATACGCGTGGAATTCCAGGCGGTGTGTTTGCAATTAAAATCACCTGCTATGATAGTTGGCAGAGTCGAGTTCAGTAGGAGATGAACATCAGACACTTTCAACTGGTCATTCGGCGCCTTATATAGTGCGAACACACGAGTCGGTCTGGAGTCAATACAAATCTCAACGCCAAGTGCGTAGAGCGCAGTACGATATCGGCGTTTTGCTCGATTACCATTGATTTCAGAAGGCTGCGTTTTACCTTGTTAAGTCCGTTGGCATTCCAGTGGATAATTCTAAGAGGGTACCTACACACTGTTAGACAGTAATGACGACATTCCTCTGAGCAGGATGGGAACGATGTCCTGATTGTCCTGGTAGGCACGCAGGATATCAATAAGGAGGTCTATGACCGGTTGTACGTTCATCCTCCCTACTGTTGCATCGTCCTTTGCCTTTTGCTGTGGCATGGGCTGCTGAGTTTTGGTCGCCTTTCTAGGCGCAGGCTTCGGCTTGCCTCCTACTGCGTTAGGGCGCGGCGGCTGAGCTGCGGGCTGCACTGCCTGGGGCTGGGTCGGCTGGTCGGCTGACGGTTGGGAGCCCTTGGGCTTCCTACCCCGCCTCCTACGGCGCTTCGGCTTGTCCGAGCGCTCGGTGGGGGCGTTGGCCTCTGCCATCAGTGTGGTGGGTCTATCCTCCCTTACTGAGGCCGGGGCACTGGGTGGGCGGCGGCTAGGGGCCGTTGTCAGGAGAACAGTACCTGCTTTTTGTTCCGCAATTCCTTGCGGAACACGGGGCAGGACACGTTGTTCGCCGTGTGAGGGCCCTTGCAGTTGGCGCAGGTAGCCGGTTCCTTTAGCGGGCGGGGGCACTCGCTAGCGAAGTGCTCCTCGCCGCAGCGGACACAGACTGCGCGGCGGTGGCAGTTGTGGGAGCTGTGCCTGAACTGCTGGCATTGGTGACATTGGGCGGGGCCCTTCCGGCCGCGCCAGGCCTCGATGGTGATTCCGGGCATACAAAGAAGCTCGCTAACTTCGTAGATTGCGGGGATGGTGTCGGCATTCTTTTGTAGCTGCGCGAAAAGATGCAGCCCGGGCGGCCCTGGCGCGCGCGGATAGAGCGCACGTACTCCGGCAGGAAACCTAGGCCACGGAGCTCGTCTTCAATGTCGGCCGGCAGCGTGTCGGCGGGCAAGCCTCTAATGGCGACTTTAAGGCTGCGCTCGGCTGGGAGGGAATACGAAAACCAGGATATACCTGACTCCTTCTCCAGTTGCGTAAGGTACCGTTGGATGGCACGGTACTCGTCCTCCTCACGCGGCATGAAGCGAACCCCCTTGCCAAAGGGGCGCGCGTTCAGGCGTGTCCCATCCTCTTCTTGAGCTCCTTGAAGTGGAAAGCCCAGTCGGGGAGGTGCTCGACGATGAGAGGCGGGTACCGAGGGCGCGGCGGCTGCTTCGCCGGCAGGGGCCGGTGTCGGCTGCACTGCCGCGGGGGGCGTAACGGGACGCGGGGAGGCGGGCGGCGTTCGCACGGAACGCGGGGAGTTCGCGGCTGTGGCGGCGGCGTAGCTAGCCACCGGCGGCGTAGCTAGCCACCGGCGACGTCGCGACAACGTCCATCACCTCGAGCGACGGCATAGAGCGCGCTTCAGAGCGTGGGGGCGTGCGCGGAGCGGGCACCGGCGGCGACGCGGGGAGGCCAGCGAAGGGGGCGAACGGGTGGGCGGCATTTTCGCCCAAACCGGGGTCGGGAGACGCGGCGGCGATGTTATGCGGGCCATCTTAAGGGTGGGCCCAAACGCAAGGCCGGAAGTCGAGGGCGCGGCGGTATGCGCGGGGGGTGCGACGGGCGCGGCGGGCGCTGCGCGCGCGGAGCGGCGCAGATCACGCTGCGGCAAAGGCGCGGGTTTCACGGGCGCGGGAGCGGAGTCATCGGTGCTATAAAACTCTTCCCCGCCAGACTGGACTGGGGAAGGTGACGGCGGGGGCTGGGAGGGGCGCGTCCGGCAGCAATGGCCGTACGAATGAGGGCTGTAGCCCCGGGGTTTTTCAGAAATTCCAGAGGGTTGACAACCCTCTGGGGTCTCAAAAGGTCGCTTGGCGCGACGGGCGCTACGGGACGGGACGCGAAGGCTTCACCGGTGGCGGCATCGTCACCCTTTGCTATGAGTAATCACATAGCAAAAGTGACACGCGTTACCCCCTTTTTTTTTTTTTTTTTTTTTTTTTTTTTTTTTTATTTCGCAGGGGGAAATGCATTTACACACTGAGTGTGGGACTCCCGGGCCGCTAGTCGGCCCAGACTACCCACTAAAACCCCCTGCGGCGTTTCCGCACCTGCCGTTGGTGGGGGCGTCATGGGATCGCGAACATTCTACCACGACGCCCTCCGGCTTTGCCTTACGGCACCCTCACATGGCGAGGTGACGGGCGTATTGTGCCCGCCGCCTGCCTCTACATCCTCGCCGTCGGGGAGGCGCTTCGGCTCGCGCCTCACGCTCCCTCTCGGCGGCCTCCTTCTGCGACATTACTGTTTCGCAGAAGGAGGAGAAAGCTTTATCCCAGCGATTCTCGCTGCTCAGCATCTTACTAATGATGCTGTGCAGCGAGAAGATCGTAAGCTCCCAAAACAACAACCAGGGCTACCCTTTCAGTGGCCCATTTTGCGCAGTCTGCCAGAGTGTGTTGGGCCGTATCGTCCGGCTCCCCACACTCATGGCAGACTGGGCTTTCCTCCCTCCCTATTTTGTGCAGGTAATGACCGAAGCACGCGTTACCCCCTAGCAGGTCCGCCCTCCGAGATCGAAACCTCGAAAAGGGGAGACCCGGAAACAGGGGCCCACCGGCGGCGACGAAAATGAGGGCTCACTACCGCGATAGAACGACCGAATACCCTTTTGATCCGGCTAACCTGGCAGAGATCCGGCTGAGTCAGTGCCCGGTGAGCCCTTCGCTTGAAACCGCTAGGGGGCCGAGCAAAAGACACCGGATGCCTCCGGCGACCGGAAGGGCAGACGTCGAGGAACAAGACAAAAGGAATTCCCCTCCGAACCCCGCACAGACACAGTTCACGGCACACGAAAGACACGCACACACGCGAAAGACCGCACTGCACAGGGCACGCACTTGTTCACACAGAGCACACAGGTACCGAATTCTACAGGAGCGCGGCAAGCAAATCCTGTTATGGAACCTGCCTCCACAGTATACATATATAGTGTTTGTAATATATTGGGTAAAACTAAACGCAGGCGTTTCCTGTTATCGCCGCCAGGCGTTTTGGGGTTCTCACACTGCTAGCGTGGATGGCGTCGCGTGTGGTCCGCCATTGCATTGTCCAGGGCGATATCGGTTTGATTTTAATACGCGGAGCGGTCTCGCGTCTTTTGCTTGTTGTTTAGTTTGAGTGATAATTGTGAATTTCCTGTTTGTTAAATAACTATTGAATTTGTGTTTGTGAAAAACTCTGTTATTGTGACTTTTTCTTGTGAGAGGTGAAACGTGGCTGGCTGTTCACATCTGGCTGTTCCCGAGTGAAACTACGGGAAGAAATCTATTTAGTTGTTCTGGGGAATTGAGATCTCAAGGGTTAGGTAGGGTGATTAGGAATTCCCCCTTCCCGAAGACACTCAAGTTTGGATCCGAAGAGAAAGAAGATTTAGTTTGGTAAGTGTTCAACTGTAGTTAATTTATAGGTTAGGTTATCATATAGGGCCCTGTAGCTCCCTTCATAAGCTACGGTGGTAGCAGACTGCGTTAAGTTAGTTAGGTTTTAGTCGGGCAAACGTGGTGCCGCGTGGAGATTTTTTCCCGGTACTTATTTTTACCGGTGGTTTTTTCCCGGTGAAGTTCCGGTACAGAATTCTTCCCGCCGCTTCGTTTGTCCGGATTCTCGCTGCCACATTTTCTGGCAGCAGAGCGTAGTTGCTCTGCACATTTTCTGGTAGCAGAGCGTAGTTTATCTACCCTCTATTTGTTCGTTTGTAAAAAATAATTAATTGTTTGTAAAAATTATTAGATTTTTCTTAGTTTGTTTGTATAAGAATATTTGTAACCTTTTTTGTATTTGTTTGCGGTTTGTACCGTGCGTTCCGGGTTTGTGCCATTCTCATACCTACCGCGGTTCTTCGTGTAGTTGCTTGATTTTGTTGTTTTTTATTTACCTTTTGTTATTTTTTGTTTGTGACTTGACGCGATGGCGAAGGCCTCCAATGCTAGGGCGACACTCGCCAACGAATTGAGATGGTTTGTGACGGCCGGAGGACTCCTGTCCCGGAAGGACAGGGAGGGCGCCATACTGCTAAGAGCGGATCACCTCCACTCACGATTGATTAGCGCGGAAGCGGCCATGGTGGTGCTTACCGAAGCCGAACTTGCCCCGGAGGCCTACGCAGGTCACATGGCGGACATGGACCAGATCCTGAGTCTGCACGATGATATCGCGGAGGCGGTGACCGCAATAAGGGCGAGACAGGCTGGCGGACCAGCCCCTCGCACACCTGTTAGACAGGAAGGACCAGCGGTTACTGGTCGGCTCCCCACCCTTCAGCTGTCCCACTTTGGGGGTAGGATGGAGGAGTGGGTAGCATATAAAAATATGTTTGAGTCCCTGGTCGTAGCACGACAGGATTTGTCGAAGGCCCAGAAGATGGCCTACCTCCTCTCCACTCTTGAGGATGAAGCGCGGTCGCTCATCCAGCACCTCCGGGTGGAGGACGACCAGTACGATACGGCTTGGGAGTTATTGAACTCCCGCTACCAAAACTTACGTTTGTTAGCGGATGCGCACGCCGCACAGTTGATGGCCCTGCCCAAGGTGGCCAACAGGGCACAGTTGCGCCTGCAGTTGCTCACGCCCGTTACAGTGGCCTGTAACGCGCTCCGCACACTGGGGCTGCCGGTGGACCAATGGTCTTTTTTGTTGGTGCACATTGTATTGGGCAAATTGCCCAATGACATCCGCTCGCGGTTTGAGCGCGAAAATGCGGAGCGGGATAGCACCACCCTACCAACATTCACTGACTTGGTGAAGTTTTTGGAGTTTGAGGCACGGGCTGCTGAGAATACCATGACGGACTCAGCGCCATCCAGAGCGCCTGAACGTAGGCCCTTGGAACCCTCATGGCGAGGGAAGCCCCAACAGGGACGGCAACCGCCACCGCGTGGAGCTGGTGTGCGGGTTGCGCACACGGCAGCAGTCGCGAGGGACGCGGACTGCCTGCAATGTGGCCGGATGGGCCACAGCCTGCTACAATGCAGGGACTGGCAGAGACTGCCAGTACAAGATAGGCGCCGCATGGCAAAGGGGCATGAACTTTGCTTTTATTGTTTGGGCGGTCACTATGCACGTGACTGTCCCAGTGCCATACCATGCAGTGCATGCCGTGGGCTGCACCACGTGATGCTCTGCATGAACCGGAACGGGGATGGCCCCCGGTTGTTGAGGCAGGGGTCCCCTATGGGCGGGGGCGCTCCTGCGCGAAGCCCTCCACCATCGGACGGAGGACGCGGCTTCGCTCGTCGCACCCCCCTCGGGAGGGGGTCGCGTACCTGCGCGGGTCTTGGCGGACCGGGACCACGCGCCCCAAGGTCATGGCCAAGCCCCGGATAGGGCCCCCATGGGCGGGGGCCCTAGATCGGACGTCAGAGTGGGGACACCCCCCTCCACGCGGGTTACCAATGCCCAACACATGCAGCCGCAGCGGTTTTCTCCGCCGCTGCACGAGTACCCACGGCTGGAGTACCACCCGCCGTACCATATGTATGGCCGGGCCGCGGGTTATGCCCCCTCAGATGGGGATGTGCACTCGCCCGCCATATTATCCGGGTCAGTGGCGCGCCCCTGGTTTGGAGAGAGTGGGGAGCCCGTAACTAGCTTGCTCCCTTGCTGGGACAGAGCCGCGGACGGTTCTGCTCCCTACCGCGGTGGTCCGCGTATGGGGTCGTGGGGGGGAAGCCATTAATATGAGAGCTCTGTTGGACTCAGGGGCTCAAAGCAGTTTGGTTACCACTCGAGTGGCACGCCAGTTAGGTTTAGTCGTGGAAGACTCGCCTGTGCCACTTCTTGGAGTTGGTGGCATACAAGTGAAGTGTCTGACGGGCCAGACACTTGTCACCTTTTCTTCGCTGAAGTCCTCCACAATGAGGATCACGACTTCGGCTATGGTAATGGATACCATTGCGGGTTGGCACCCCTCGACAGACATACCGCCGGGTGTGTTGTCTTTGGTTTCGGGTCTGGATTTGGCCGACCCCTTTGTTTTTCATCCCGGCCCAGTGGACTTGCTCCTGGGCTCGGACGTATTGGGTTGGATTTTGTTGGGTACCCAGAAAGCTCTGGGTTCGTCTTCACTGATGGCAGTGTCTACTATCTTTGGTTTCGCCCTGATGGGCCCTGTGTTTGATAATAGCACCGTGGAGGAGCCACCGGTCGTCGCATCAGCGTCCTTGGCCAAGACCATGCAAAGGTTTTGGGAGGTGGAGGAGCCACCTATGAGTTCCAGGATGGATCCGGAACACGCTGAGTGCGAAGCCCTTTTTCGATCGACCACGGAGAGGTTGCCCTCCGGTCGGTTTGTAACTAGGTTACCATTTGTTGCTACACGTCCTAGCCTAGGGCAAAGTAGGGCGCTTGCGGAGAAACGACTGCTGTCCATGGAGCGACGCATGCAGCGTGACCACGTACTTCGCGATAAATATATAGAATTTATGCGCGAGTACGAGGATTTGGGTCACATGTCTCCGGCTCGAGTTGATTGGAGCTCAACTGAGCATTACTTTTTGCCCCACCACGCGGTGGTGAAGGCCTCAACAGGCAAATTGAGGACCGTCTTCGATGGGTCCGCACCCACTTCGAACGGGGTTTCGTTGAATCTATGTTTGCATTCAGGTCCCAAATTGCATAGGGACATAATTGACATCATCTTGAACTTTAGAAGACATCAAGTGGTTTTTGGCGCGGACATCCGGATGATGTTCCGCCAGACAGTCATACATCCTGAGGACAGGCGATTCCAGTTGATACTCTGGCGTGAGCGCCCTGAGGATCCTGTGACGGTGTATGAACTCAACACAAACACGTATGGTTTGAAATCTAGTCCCTATATCGCCATCAGATCATTGCTTGAATTGGCAGAGCGGGAACGGATCCGCTTTCCCCGTGGGGCTTCCGTGCTGTCACGTGACTTGTATGTTGATGACGTGTGCACCGGAGCCCAAAGTATTGAGGAGGCCCTCCTACTGCGGGATGAATTGATTGAAATATTGAAGACAGGTGGCTACGAGCTACGTAAGTGGTTGTCTAATGAGCCTAGAGTTCTAGAAGGGATCCCGGAGGATCACCAACAGAACCCTCACCTGTTTGAGGATGTGGATGATCCCAACAGGATAGCGGTGCTGGGCATGCAGTACCAGCCGCTAACCGATATTTTTACATTCCAAGTGGACTTGGAAATACCAAAGGTCTGGACTAAGAGAACGGTGTTGTCCGTAATAGCCCGTATGTTTGATCCAAGCGGTTGGATCAGTCCAGTGATATTCTCTGCGAAGTGTCTTCTTCAGAGACTTTGGACTTTGGGCGTCTCGTGGGACGAGCCGCTGTTTGGTTCTCCATTGGATGATTGGCTCGAGTTGTTTTCATCGATTAAGGAAGTCAATCGGATTGCCTTGCCTCGTCGAATATTGCCACCCGGGAAATATCGAGCCAGCCTGCATGGCTTTTGTGACGCGTCGGAGCGAGGCTACGCCGCGTCAGTCTATATGCGGACAGTTGACGCCGATGGCCGGGTCAATGTCTCGCTTTTGTTAGGGAAGAGCAAGGTCGCCCCCATCAGGACTAGGCTGACTATTCCCAAGCTTGAGTTGAGTGGAGCTCACCTTCTCTCTAAATTGTTGCATCACGTTGCCAGTGAACTGGCGGCCACGGTCGAAATACGGGACATCTTCGCCTGGTCGGATAGCCAGGTCGCGCTTGCATGGTTGCGCGCGGCCCCACATACCTTGGAGGTTTTTGTGGGAAATCGGGTTTCCCAAATCCAGAATATCGGAATTGATATAACATGGAGACATGTGCCGGGAGAGCTTAACCCAGCGGACTGTGCCTCCCGAGGTTGTACGGCACCAGAATTGGTGTCACACCCGCTCTGGTGGGGTCCAGAGTGGCTGATGGGATCAGAAACTTCTTGGCCTGTCTGTCAGACAGATGTTACTTCTTTGAGTTTGACTGGGCTCCGTGTACATGCTGTAGTCGCTGAGACGACGTCGGAGCCGGATTGGCTACTTGCTCGGTATAGCAGCTTGGATAAGCTTCTGGGTGTTACCAGTTGGATTAAGCGTTTCATACATAATTGTAGAAACCCACAGGCAAAGCGGTTGGAGCCGATTGCAGGTGCAGAAGAGCGCCGGAGCGCATTGTTGCATTGGGTCCGTGTCGTGCAGACCGGACGGTTTGAGTCAGAGCTTCGTATCTTGCGCGACGCACGCGCTAAGTTGAAGGGCGCGGTCGCTCGTTTGAACCCGTACATCGACTCGGATGGGCTTCTTCGGGTTGGAGGCAGGCTCCGGAAGGCGGATCTTCCATATGAGACTCGCCATCCTCTGTTGTTGCCCAAGGGCGGACCCTTGGTGCAGCTTTTGGTGTCTGATCGACACCTTCGTAACGCCCATGCTGGGTGCAATGCTTTGTTGGCTATTTTGCAACGCGAATTTTGGATATTGTCTGCCCGAAGAGCAATCCGTAGTGTTCTGTTTCGATGTATTGCATGTTATAGGTTGAAGGCATCCACGATGCAACCACAGATGGGTGATTTGCCCGCTGATCGAATCCGACCTTCGAGACCGTTTGACGGCGTTGGAACCGATTTTGCCGGTCCCTTTTCGATCAAGGCTTCTCCCTTTCGTAATGCCCGTATTGTGAAGGGCTATTTGTGTGTATTTGTTTGTTTGGCCACCAAGGCTGTCCATTTGGAGGTGGTATCGGCTCTGACTACGGAGGCCTTCGTCGCCGCGTTGGATCGCTTTGTTTCGCGTCGAGGTCTACCTTCCCTTATTAGGTCTGATAATGGCACAAACTATAAGGGAACTGTAAATTATCTTAAGGATGTTTCTGTGTTTATTGATAAAAATTGTACTAGTTTAAGTCAAATTGCTGCCCAAAGGGGAATAACCTGGAAGTTTAGTCCCCCAAGTTGCCCCCATTGGGGAGGGATTTTTGAAGCGGCTGTGAAATCCGCAAAGACCCACCTCCGCCGCATTATCGGAGAAACGGCTCTAACTTTTGAAGAGCTGGCCACAGTGTTTTGTAAAGTTGAGGCGGTCCTCAACTCTCGTCCTCTCTGTCCGCTATCTCCAGATCCAAATGACTTGGAAGCTCTCACCCCTGGTCATTTTTTGGTGGGAGGGCCGTTGAATGCCCTGCCCGAATACCCGTGGAAGGATGAACGCGTATATCGGTTGTCGCGTTTTCAAATGTTGCAGCAAATGAGCCAGGACTTTTGGCGTCGCTGGTCGCTTGAATATTTGCATTTGCTGCAGCAAAGAGTGAAGTGGACAGACAGGACTGAGCCTCCCAGGGAGGGTGATTTAGTATTGTTAAAAGAGGCAAACTTGCCCTCATTGCTTTGGCGACGAGCTCGCATATTACGTTTGATTCTTGGCGGAGATGGCACTCCGCGTGTGGCTGAGGTGTTGGTCGACGGTTCGATTTTAAGGAGAGGTGTGACCTCTCTCGCCCGCCTTCCCGTAGAGTAAGCTAGCGGTCTGCTTCTCAGACCGGGACGGGGGGATGTTTGTAATATATTGGGTAAAACTAAACGCAGGCGTTTCCTGTTATCGCCGCCAGGCGTTTTGGGGTTCTCACACTGCTAGCGTGGATGGCGTCGCGTGTGGTCCGCCATTGCATTGTCCAGGGCGATATCGGTTTGATTTTAATACGCGGAGCGGTCTCGCGTCTTTTGCTTGTTGTTTAGTTTGAGTGATAATTGTGAATTTCCTGTTTGTTAAATAACTATTGAATTTGTGTTTGTGAAAAACTCTGTTATTGTGACTTTTCTTGTGAGAGGTGAAACGTGGCTGGCTGTTCACATCTGGCTGTTCCCGAGTGAAACTACGGGAAGAAATCTATTTAGTTGTTCTGGGGAATTGAGATCTCAAGGGTTAGGTAGGGTGATTAGGAATTCCCCCTTCCCGAAGACACTCAAGTTTGGATCCGAAGAGAAAGAAGATTTAGTTTGGTAAGTGTTCAACTGTAGTTAATTTATAGGTTAGTTTATCATATAGGGCCCTGTAGCTCCCTTCATAAGCTACGGTGGTAGCAGACTGCGTTAAGTTAGTTAGGTTTTAGTCGGGCAAACGTGGTGCCGCGTGGAGATTTTTTCCCGGTACTTATTTTTACCGGTGGTTTTTTCCCGGTGAAGTTCCGGTACAGAATTCTTCCCGCCGCTTCGTTTGTCCGGATTCTCGCTGCCACATTTTCTGGCAGCAGAGCGTAGTTGCTCTGCACATATAGTAGTCGGGGATGTGGGGGTAGGGGGGGGAGGGGGGGCACATGTCCCCGTGCTTCCACCCTATAAATTCGTTACCCGTTACTTCTTTCAATAATGTTGCAATATGAAACGCATAAGTGCTGCCTCTAATTCAGGGTTTTTATATTTCTGGTCAGGCTTTACATTGGTCAAATATTTTAGGACAAAGATATAGAGAAAATACCATACCAACCACCTTATCATAAAGGGGTATTAGACCTTCCTGAATTTAGGATCCGATATTCAGTGTCCGATATCGGACACTGAATTCAGTGGCCGATGCTCCTGATCACACATTCACTGATTCAGAGAGCTCTGACTGAATCAGTTGCTAAGGACGAGCGCTACGAGACAGACGTGTCGCGCCGCGCTTTTAAAACAAAATGGCTCCAACTTAATCGAAATATTTTTTTAAGGTTTTTAATGTTGCATTTTGATAAAAAAAATATATACCTACACCTAATAATACATTGAATAGGTACTTCATCCTTTTTTTTTTTTTTTTTTAACGTGTGTAAAGACCTTCGTCTCGTCCATCCAGCCACGGGAAGCCGGACGGGTATGTGGGACTTGAACCCACTAAAACCACACGGAGTCAACCCCTACCGCATATATGCCAGGACCGTGTGCTACTCTCGCTCCACAGCCCTGGCGCGGCGGCCGCTACCACGGCGGCCCCAGCACGGCTCGCTCCCGAAGCACCTCTCCAGCGAGAGGGTCGGAGCGGCCAGCGGGATAAGCACCAAAATTCCCGCTAGGGTAAAGGCACACTTGACCCGGGTGCGCCTTTCCACCCGAGGGCCGTTAAGCCGAGCGACGGAATCCCGTTTCCGCCACCCAACCAGCTCCTCAACTTTTGGGACCTGACCAAGTCAGGCCCTACCATATCTCAGCCGCAGAGGACAGGTTGTCCCTATCCCCTGCGACCGAGACAGGCCCACCACGCGTCGGCCGCAGAGGACAGGGAGAGCGGCGCACCGCAATACCGACACGCCTCTTCCCCTGCGGCCCCACCGACACCGTGCCCAGCGCCACGGCCACGCTCGGTCGCGGAGGATAGGGAGAACGGCGCACCGCAATACCGGCACTCCTCTTCCCCCGCGACCCCTACCACGGCTGTGAGAGTAGGGCCGTGCCCCCTACTCTCACAGCCAGGCCACTCAAAGCGGCCTCCTCCCGGCCCGGGGTCGTCACTCCCGGGCCATGGGTTCCTCTTAGCTTCCCTGCGGCCGAGGCAACCGCTGGTACTGAGCCCCCCCATCGCTACAAGATGGGAACCCGTTCGGGGGGGACCAACCATGTTATCCTATCCTAACTAATATTATAAATGCAAAATTAAGCGAGTTTGTTTATTTGTTTGTTTGACCTCTTCACGATTTATCTACTCAACCAATCTTCCTGAATGAAATTTCGCATAGGTAGATACACATTCACCAAAACCAACCAACTAACTAACCAACAAAACGTTCATGCGCGACGGCAGACGAACGGTGACTGAGCGTCCTGAATGCGATTAGATCCTTCCAATTTAGGATCCGATACGTCGGTAGGCGTTCTTTCCTGAGAACGGATGCCAAATCGGATGCTAGCTTCCTGAATGCGATTAGACTTCTCCGAATCAGAAGCCACTGAATATCGGATCCTAAATTCAGGAAGGTCTAATATGCCTTTTAAATAGACCATGACGGACTAGGAAAACTGACAGACACGATTTTTGAACGTTTTTGATTAACGATTGACGTCATACGTTGACGGCTGTCAAAAATCTTTTCCTTTTCAGCTCAGCCTAAAGATGGGTGAGTGCTATTTCTTGCATTTGTTAATCCGTGTAAATCTAAATTACTTTACAATTAATTCATGTGATCCAACAGTAATATATTTTTGTGGTTAAATATGTCAATCAGAAAGTCCATTATTTTTGTACTGTGTGATAGTGGTGAAAATGGTAATTACTTATTGTGTAGTGATGTTGTGACTCTTGATTGACACACAGGTATTAGCCGTGATCATTGGCATAAGCGGAGGGCTACGGGAGGCAAACGCGCTCCCATCCGCAAGAAGAGGAAGTACGAGTTAGGTCGCCCGGCTGCTAACACCAAGGTAATTAGTCTTAATCCTAACCTCTCAAATATTTGTGCTTTGGTATCATGATTTAGTCGGTTTCATTTAATACCTGTTTAAATATAAGATCTTAATTAATCTAATGCCTGATCATAATATATTAAGTGCTAAAAGTTGTTTGTTATAATCAAAACATTGCATGTGTATTGTTTTAGGTTAGAACAAAGATACAGTTGTATTTTCTTTTTCTAGCTTGGCTCCCAGCGCATTCACTTAGTGCGCTCTCGTGGGGGCAACACTAAATATCGCGCTCTGCGTTTGGATACTGGAAACTTCGCATGGGGTTCAGAATGTAGGTATTCAATATCAGTTAGTAGGTACCTGAAGTTCAATGTTGATTTTGTACAACCTTTTGTAAATAATCTGTGCTACTCTGATTCATATCGTTTATAGTATAACTAGCCGTGCCCCAGGGATCCATTCCTGTGAGAATTTACTCTTATGTGCTGTTCCTGGTATTTTTCTACCTGTGTACCAAATTTCATCAATCCATCTAGTAGATTTTGCGTGATTGAGTAACAAACATCCTAACTAATTGTGTATGTTATGCTATAATTCTATTCTATGGAAATAATCTATACAAATTATAGATTCTTGTTAATGTGAACTAAGTTGTTCCATACTAATAAATTGTCTCTTTTAGGTGCCACCCGTAAGACTCGCATCATTGATGTTGTATACAATGCCTCCAACAATGAGTTGGTGCGTACCAAGACTCTGGTAAAGAACGCTATTGTTGTGGTCGACGCCACCCCATTCAGGCAGTGGTATGAGTCTCACTACCTGTTGCCACTTGGCAGAAAGAAGGGAGCAAAATTGGTAAGTTTTTTTAACCAGATTATTAAAGTTCTTAGTTCTATTACTAGCTTTCGCCCGCGTGAATTTCGTACGGGAACAGTGCTTTTTCCCGGGATGAAAGGTACCCTATGTCCTTCTCCGTACTTCCAGCTATGTGTATGCGAAATTTCAGGTAGATTGGTTCAGTAGATAAAGCGTGAAGAGGTATCAAACAAACAAACTCACTTTTGCATTTATAATATTAGTTAGGATTAGGATAGTTATTTGAAGAGGTGGTGATTGAGTGGTCAAGACATCCTCTTAAGGTTGCCCCAGGTTCAAATCATAATTGTGAGGTTGTACATCAATATTACTCATGTATACCACCAGTTGCTTCTGGTAAAGAAAAATACTGAGGAATCTGCACCCTGATTTATTTTCAGCTTGTGTGTGAAATGGAGAATGAAATCACAAACCTCTACTGTTTAGAAAAACATTGTATGTTTCGTTCTATGTAATGACCACATCCCTCATCCATAATACCCCAGTTACATGTACCGAGTAAACGGGCGAGACTGTAAATCGCCGAGTAAATTCCTAGTACTCGGTGCGTCTGAACACTACGCCAAGTGCTCCGCCGAGCGTTTCGCCGAGCAAATGGGAGAGACAGTAGCTCGGACCCTGTTCTACTTACTAGGCCGAGTGAACGGCGAGTGATCTCCTCCCGCTTCCCCACACTGTCTCGCGGGCTCACTCAGCGCGTGTAAACGGATTGTCTCGCCACTCGGTCTTGCCCGTCATAACGCCACTGCCGCGCAGTATTTCACGTCCGCACTGTAGCCTCGCTCGATAAAACTGCACTGTCTCTCCTAAATGCTAGATGCGTGTAAACAGCTACTCGCTTATCTCACTGTCTTGGCCGAGTAGTGTTCACTCGGCGATTTACTGTCACTCGGTACGTGTAACTGGGCCTTAAAGAATGGACTGAGATTACTATTACTTACCTGACTGTCCACAAGCATGAATAAGATACATTGAATGGCATTCTGGAGCTTTTACTTTAGTTTTGCTTCATAATAAATACACAGAAATCTTTTCTATTATAGTTATTGCACATTTTCCTCTGATGAAAATTTAAAACAGTGTAAATTTCTGCTGCCCTCTGTATTCTATAATAATCATCAGCTTTGGGCCTATAATACTAAGGAAAGTACATATACAAAAGATTTGATGAAAAAATGTAATTATGTGAATAGATTTGATGAAAATATATCAGTTCAATGTAATTATGTGATCAAATTGGTCCATGGTGATTTATTGATGATCAGGAGATGTGGGTTGTATATACAGTAGTTGATAATGAGATTGTCTTGCATATATTTATCAATTCATTATTATTACTGTCATTAAAAATATATGTATCTTTTTATGACATTAATCAATCTGTGATGGCTTTGAACAGATTAGATGAGAGCTATGTCTGTTAAAAAATATGATGAAAATTTTTGCGTGTCATATGAATACAGGTGATTCTTTTGCAGGACCTGATAAATATTAACACAATTTTGAGAACAAGGTTACATTTTTCTTGTACATTGTGTTTATTGTTGTATATTTTAATTATAGACTGAGGCAGAGGACGCCATCATCAACAAGAAGCGCAGTAAGAAAACCGCAAAGAAATATGTATCAAGGCAGCGCCTTTCCAAAGTTGAAGCTGCTCTTGAAGAACAGTTCCACACTGGTCGTTTATTAGGTAAATATACTTTGTTGAGATTTTTCTTGTGTGAAATTTATCAATGACATTTTTAACTCCATGTGGAAGAATGACATTGAAATAATTTTTGTTTGGACTTTAAATCAAGGTTTGGTTGGGAGTGAGGCATTGGGCTTCCAATCATTTATAATTAGAAATGATTTTTTGATAAGAGCTAATAACATATTCAATATGACCTGAGCCCCAGGGTTTTGTTCCTGTAGGAATTTGGGTTAAAAAGTACCGTATGAGCTATTCCTGATATTTTTCTACCTGTGTGCGAATTTAATCAAAATCTGTCAAACAAACAAATCCAAATTTTCACATTATAATATTAGTAGTATAAAGTGATGAAATCGAGAAGTTTTGAAACTGCGTTAATGGATTGTAACCGTTTTGGGAACAGTCTAGCAGTTAGATGATGCACTGTCATAGTTACTCTGATCACTGCAGTACATAATTCATAGCAGTACACCATAGCGCAGATGGAGTAATTTTTTATTTATTTCAGCGTGCGTGTCAAGTCGGCCCGGCCAGTGTGGCCGCTCCGACGGGTACGTGCTCGAGGGTAAGGAGCTGGAGTTCTACCTGAGAAAGATCAAATCCAAGAGGGCGAAGTAAAAGTGTAATGTAAAATAAACATAAAAAATCGCATACCATCTTTTATTTTTGAGTAGTTTCTGTATATTACCCCAGATCAGACCCACTGTACTGTACCATCATAGAGAAAAAATCACTACGTTAAATGCTACGCCGACCAGACATAAAATGTCTTTGTTTTTTAACCGACTTCCAAAAAAAGGAGGAGGTTATATGTTTTGATATATGTATGTTTTTTTTTATGTATGTTCGCCGATTTCTCCGCCTATGGTAGACTGATTTCCGAAATTATTTTTTTATTCGAAATAATTTATTCCCAAGTTGGTCCTATTTTAACCACGTCTAAATCTGTTCGATAATATTTTAAAAATACCTAACAAAATATTAAAATGCAAACATTGGATTATAGAGCAAAAGCCCGCGCCCTTCGTTATTTTATGAAAACTCAAGATTCTCTAGATTCTCTTTGCATGTCCCCAACATAGAAATAGCGATAGCGATTATCGAATATATAGTTGCATCATGATTACTTAGGCAAATAATTTCTAGCAATCGTATTTAAAGTGGTTACTCAATTTCCTCAAAGTAAAAGTTTTTTTAAGATTTTATTCCGAATAATAATAGAAATCATGCCATCGATTGCCAAGCAATTGGTGCAGATATAAACCCCTGCCGGACATTGACTTTACTAATTTATAGTTTTATTTGTTTTATTATAAAAGCTAAATTTAATGTTACTTTAAAGGTCCCCAAGGGTTTTTTATACCTATAAAAATCACTTTTGCTATCCATATTACCTGCATAAGCAACTAAGATCCAAATTTCATGCCTAGTCGCTAATCTATTTTACCCGTATATCCCACCCAGAGAAAGGTTTTGTCATTGCGGGCTCTTGGTCTATTTATGTGCCAAAAATTATGGAATTCTGTCATGTTTTGACATTTCAAATCAAACTGACATAAAAAGTTTCGATTTCTTAATGAGCGATTTTTCTGACAGCTAATTAAGAAAAAAAAATAGTATTAAAAAGTCTCAACAGATAGCGTTTTATGAAAGCCGAGTCGTAATAAGGGCTGAACCTATATGGTTCGCTTTTTCCTGTCAACCAGAGGCATAAAAAAAATCACCTAACAGTTTGACAGTTGCACAAATCACAATATTTATACTTTTTAGATGTTTTTTTTACTAAGTTTTATTTAAAAAAAAAAGCCAATCCCGTGAATTTTTGCTTTTTGTATGGAACTTTTTTCTCGCCTTTACTTAAGCGCCATCTATGAAGTCATATGTTACTATATTTTTTTTTAATTTGGCTCTCGGAAAATCCCTCATTGTCGGCCAGTGAAAAAATAAGTTTAAGTTTTCATGACAACAAAAGTAATGAAAATTGCACTAAAAATGATAAAATAAAAAATTTTCACAAAAAAAAAAATGTATTAAAAAGAAAAATGTATTGGCATGCTAACACTTCACCTCGTTAAGTAGGTAGCATGCCAATACATTTTTCTTTTTGATAAATCTGCCTATATGTTATTTCATGATTTTAAGTTTTGTAATGGAAGTCGGTTCATTTTTTTGTGAATTTTTTTTATTCTAGTTACCTACTTATATTTAATTTCGAATAAATCAGCCGCGCTTTTTATATTGTAGAAAGTTTAAAATTAATTGTCGCTGTGTGTATTTCATTCCACGTAATGATCACTAGCCTCAGCCATGAAGGAAAAACTACTAAAGGAGTAGAATTAAATAAAAAAAGTAATATATAACTATAATATTCTATTATTGAGCGGGTCCACCATCTTGCCGGCCATGAGCGCCACATGGATGCTGCTGTCCATCACGAAGTACAGGAACGGGTAGGTGGCCAGGAACCGGACTGGCTGCCGGTTGTGCACGTACCCTGCGGAATAACGTTGAATTTTTACTTAATTCACTTCATATTATCACTGCATGGACAACAAGGGCGTAGTTATTGTCCATATTATATACCCGTGGTCTTACCAATTTGTCCTACTGGTTCCTACCAGTAGAAGACAAATTGGCACGTGGTCCTCCACGGGATACCATACCACTATCTGCCTGTTTGCGCTAACCAGTTGCGTAACATAGCGTGGCCTTACAGGACCCAGTCGGCCTTTTTTTTCGTTAGGCATTGGGACTATGGGAAACAAGGCTCCAGCCGATGAATTTGCCACTGGGCCTCGAAAGTTGTGACTGTGATGTAATTCAATCCCAACAATTAGTAACAATCCTTTGCGTTCAGTACTCTTGCTTGGTCCGTCTGACAAGTTCAGTCAACACTAGTCGGCGACGAAGAATACCACATAAAAAAATCATGTTTTTGTTGAAGATTTAATTGGTACCTAAGTACAATATAAAAGTAGGTCAAAAATAAAATCCGAAAATACCAATTTTTGGTTGTGTCTCCGTGTCATATCAAAATAATATAAAACGGCCTTGCGTATTGAATGAGACCGATGTTTATCGTAATAGCTGAAATAAATGAGCGACTGCACCGACCGACAGGAAACAATCATTCGGTAATTTTACCAGTTAAACTCATTTGTGTAATTGAAAAGACTATGCGAATCATCATTTCTCGCGATTAGGCATTTAGGTCGCGCATGTCGATACCTAGGGGCGGATTTCCCTAATGTTTGTGCGCTGCGACGACTATCACAGAATAATAAAAGTACAGGGACACGGCAACATTTTTTTTGCATTTATGTATATTCTACTGTGATATTCTAGAACCACTTAGAACTAAGGTAACCAGGGAGGAAGGTAACCGATGGATGGTAGACTGCAGCGGCCAGCGCGGCAGCACCTGAATCAGTGTTCAATTAGGTACTCCCACAATAGACTAGACATGATGTAATGCGACCCACAGGATAGTAGTATTGGCCCAAAGGGCCAATACTATTATCATGCCAAAAGGGCTTTAATCATACTTTAATGATACATGAGAATCGCATGAGAAACCCCTAGCAGCACTCGTTCACGAGTTGACGTATGGAACAGCTAGGATCAGCCATCGCGAAGTTCTCACTACATATATTGCTTCCGATGAGATGTAACTTGTAAATTATACTACGGTGGTGTTTACAAGCTTTTATATTTAAAGAACTCATTCTCGGCTCTTCTTATTTTGTGAGCGAGAGTAAATTCGCATCAATGGACGCAAAAGCGCGTGTCGCCGTGTTGCGCCACTCCGCCAGACAATAGCCAGCGCAGCGCACTCGCCACTTAGCACCTCAGTTTTGCACTCTTTGGGTAATTATCTTAATCCCGCCACTGGAAAACGAGGACAAAACATTTTCGTCTATCTTCGCGGCTAATTACCATCCGAGAATGCGCATTGTGGAGACATATAGAGCGCTATAAAGTCTGCAACTGGATTTCTGCATCACATTATAGCGCATTTCCGTAATTGAGATGTTGATTAGATATGTGGCGCGTCCTTCATGGTGTCCAATGGAATTAATTGTGGAAAATCAATTTTGTAAATTTTCGGAGCGCGTCAATGGCACTCAAGGATTTTCCGCGAAGCGACGGTCCATGACGAGTACATAGTACCTACCTACATAGCATCCAACCGAACATCAGGGTGCCATGAGAATTTAATTGTTATGTATTTTGTGGAAAAGAATTAGCCTGCTTATCTTACATGGCAATAGAAGATGAAGTTACAATAAAATTTTGGTACACTTGTTTCAAAATAAAATATGTATATATCGCGCATCAACCCAATGACCGAGACGAGTGGTCTATACCGCAGACGCTGACCCTCGTTCGCTGGGCAGCCGAACCATGTAATTAAGTGGATCACACCGGAACCGCAGGCACAAGCTCCGTCGCCTCGGTTAAAAACCGCTTCGAGAACAATGGACATGTTAAATTATCTCATTTTTGGCAACTTATTACACATCCTTTGTTTGCTTTGGGATTCTAGATTGTGCGCGTCTAGCTAGGTAGGTACAGATTTTACGGGGTGTATAATGCATTTATTAGAACAACTTTCTTCTCTCCACCCTGGGCTTCGGATTTTAGGATAAAAGTTATATCAGTAAATGTTATCTCTGTCTGTCTTTTTCAAAAATAATGTCTCAGTGTGTTAAATAACTAAATAATCATCATAGTCTCAGCATCAAGGACTTCGGCGCGCGGAACGTATAGGATAAATAGGAGTCTAACTTCCGTAAGGAGTCCGTTTTGCTATAAGCCCCAAGTGGATGAAGAAAAAGCCGTGGAGCTGGATATAATTATCACTTACGATTCTTCTTCTGGTCGTCGGGGCGGTACTTGCGGATGGCCACGGAGACCGCCTGCTCGATGCTGCGCACGTACACTCCCGCCTGGCGCGTCATGGGCGTGAAGTCCCGCTGGCGAGGCTCGAACACGTCACGGATGCCCAGCTGATGAAGAAAAAATAAATAGCTCAATAGCCAAGTGTCGTATTTTTTTATGAGGACTGAATATATACACAAGACTGTTCTTTGGATAAATCACATCACATGTAGACAAGGAGGATACAACCGCATGTAGATAACTAAATACTAATTTCTAGCAGTAATACCTCTTTGTATAGGTATTTCTGCGGGTAAGTATGCAATATATGTACTACCTCTTAGTACTAATTAAAGCTTGCATAATGATGTGGGTAACGATTTCTAAACCTACCTTTTGCAAGTCCGTGGTGAGAGTGACATGCCCTTTCACGATGAAGCTGGGCACTATGGCACGAACGTGGCGAGGGCGGAGCGCCTCGTAGACATCCGAGAGGTCCGACTCGCGGGCCATCCGCGACAGCAGCCTCCCGAGCTCTGGGACTCCGCCCCTCGAGGGCAGCACCACTAGAAGGTAGTATCGGTCGCTATCCAGAGGCAGGCGCAGCGCCGAAGCCTCCAAGTGTGGTAGGTAAGCGTGCTCCAAAATCGTGTCGTAGTGCATGTATGTTACCTGTTTTGGAAAAAAATTATAATCTACGAGTAGTTTGTTATTTTTATTAATTCTTAGGTAATTTGAATAAAATGAACGTGAGAAAGATGATTCTAACTACTCGCCTTGAGAATGACTTCCGTATGGAGCTGAAACTAGTCGGCTGGTCCGACAAATAACACAAGCGAGTTACCCGTCATAATTGTTAGGTATACCTACCTACTTACTTATTACTTTTGTTATATATCTGATGAGTCCCTATTGGAACCTTGACTACGGAACCATAAAAATTGTATTTCAATTTATACAGTTATTAAACAAATCAAGATAACGGTTATGATCACAGGCTAAAATTACTTGACACATTCTTGTTGCTTTGACTGTTTATAATTAGCATAACTGGTGTAGTGAAATTTATGTAAATACGGCTCAAATTCCTGTGAGTCATGCTCGTGAAATTACACTATTTAAACAACAGATTTTTTTAGCCCTGAACGAGGGTAATAATCTCTGAATAGTTACTACTTTTTTTTTTTTATAACATAGGGCGGCAAACGAGCAAGCGGGTCACCTGATAGTAAGCGATCACCGCTGCCCATGGACTACTGCAACACCAGGGGTATCACAAGGGTGTTGCCGGTGATTCTTACTCACCTGAACATTTCTTAATCCATTAGCGAGGAACATCTTCTCATCATCAAAATTAATTGGAGGCAACCCGGCGTCCACATCGTATGCCTTGTAAACCAAATAGTCATCGATATATGGTGGATTTGTAAATATGAAGTCCACGATCGATCTTTTACGACGTTCAAGACTTTCTATTGTAGATTCAGTGACTGTAGTTGAATCTACAGTTTCAGTTGTGGATGTTCCATCAGTAGAAATCTCAGTAACCACTGTTGGTAACGCACTTTCTGTTTGCGTTGACTCACTAGCACTAATAGTTGTTGCTGTAGAAGTGGTTGCATCTGTCATTGTTGATAAAGGCACGTTTGTTTCACGAGTTGTCATAGCCTCTACTTCATTATTCGATGTAGGCTCATCAGTTGGTGTCATGGTTGATGGTACAGTTTGTGGAACTGTTGAATCCGTAACCGGAGCTGTTGAAGTTGAAATTTCAGCCACTGTTGGGACATCGGCACTGGTAGTTATTGTTGATAATGTTGTCATTTCGGTAGTGACAGTTTGCGTAGTAGTCTGAACATTCGTGTTTGTGGCCGGAGTACTTTCAGCATTAGATGCCGCTGCGCCGACAGTAGAAGTGTCAGGAATTCGGACATCAACGTCGTTTATCGTCTCTGCATTAGGGTTAGTGGTTGTTTCTTCTCTTGTTGGAGGTGTAGTCCCTTCTTCACGAGTAGGTGCTGCCTCTGTGGCGGAGGCAGCTGTAGTAGCAGCTTCTGGGCTCATTGCTGTGGTCGCATCAGCCATCACACTGGATGTAGTGGAGGTTTCGTTTGTACTGTTGGTTCCAGGGGGAAAAGTAGGCAGTTGATCGCCTTCGAGATCGAAGCCATAAAACCGCAGTACTTTCTTGTAGCTGTCATTAAATGTGACATTTTCATTATTTAGTGCTAATCCCGCTAAAAATCCTTCTTCTGGCACAAAATAAGTCTGAAAAATTTGAAACTAAATTGTAGGTATAAGATTATATAGGTACATATAGCTGTTGCCCGCGGCTTCGCCTGCGTGATAAAAAAATAGAAAATCTTTTTGTGTTCTAAACTGTTGTAACCTAAACTATAGTATACTCAAAATTTCAGCCATTTGGTTATCCCGTGTCCCGCGGGAATATATGTATAAGGTACTCGTAGTACAGTTGCGGTGTTAAAATGAATCAAAAGTTTTTTGAAAATGAATCAAAATTTTATTCCATAAACGAGCTTCGTCTGCTCGTTATCTACAATTGCAGTGTGGGTGGTGACTCCATCCTGCTAAAACTACGTTCGTGAACGAGATATCCTTCAAGCTGGATAACTTGTTATCATTTGTCGATACGTGGATTAAGGCTGATGCTCTTTAGCGTATCGACAGACGAGGATTGCGACGAACGCTTGCGTCAACTTCGCTTATTGCTCCTTCAGATCTTGAAGTCCTGCTCGGGCCCGGCCGCGGCTGATTTATGGCTGATCCTATACTACGCAACTCCTGTATCCATTTACGAATAAGTTTTCGCTTGGTCCATCCTGTAAACGCCTTATGTTGTAATGTAAACAAAACTGGCGTCGAGCCGTAACATACGATTTTCCGCCCTCGAAAAACGCCTCGATAGGTCTGCGCCTGACCACTATGACATAGTTATTGACCAATCCGCACAAACGGTGAATCTGCTACGTACACCCCACCTCGTCCATTTCCAAGGGTTTATAAAATATTTAATTTCAAAATCCTTACCCTGCCGAGAGACACCCTGTATAAGCAGAGCGACGCGCGACGGACGGAAATTGTGCGATCATTACGGCATATTACAATTACAAAGCTGTAGTTCCTGGCTCTATACATTTTCCAAACCTTTAGTTACAGATCAAGCAATAATTGCAATGCAATGTTATCATTGTCCTTTAGAAAGTGTACAATTTTTGTATTTGCTGATATGTGGGATGCATGCTCTCTGCTAGCAAATACTATCTCGCTATATAAAGTTTATATAGTATTTGCTGCTATTATAGATAACGTAGGTAGGTATCTTTGAAAATCTGACAATATCAGTTGAAATAGATCGTAGTGTTCAAATAATAAAATAAAAATTAGGGACAAAACAAGATGAATATGCACAATACTTGGATGTTTTGAAGCTCATTTGTCCATCCATACATGCGGATGCTGTCTGTACATTGAGCAATAATCACAGCTAGCTACCTACGTAAACAAACTATTGTTATTCATATTCATGCTAATTTAGGCAACGAGTTTAATTGGGTTAAACTGATCTGACTGATCCTACACATTAAAAATTCTGTTGTTATTTATTGATCTATCAACTTTCTACTACTAGATGGTCTATAATTGATGTTATATCGAAAAATAAGTACTTACTTACTTAGTATTAATAAAGTAAAATTTTCTTAGCTATAAAAATACTGAAACATAATCACAGACATTATACGAGACGAGACACAATAAAACTTTTTTCCAAAAAAAAATGAACCGACTTCCATCATAAAACTTAAAAACATGAAATAAAAATAAACAAACAATAAAGAAAAATGTATTAGCATGCTACCTACTGAATGAGGTGAAGTCGGTGCCAAGTGCAGGACTATGTAATTGTTTAGCTAGGCATTTTGTATACATACATGATTCTAATGTTAATTTAGATTATTTAATTCAATTTGGCACCGACTTCACCTCATTCAGTAGGTAGCATGCTAATACATTTTTCTTTATTGTTTGTTTATTTCATGTTTTTAAGTTTTATGATGGAAGTCGGTTCATTTTTTTTTGGAAAAAAGTTTTATTTTATCATTTTTTGTGCTTTTACACCTATTTTCTTTAATAAAAACTTAAACTTTTCTTTCACTGCTAGCCGAAAATAAAGAATTAAGAATTCGAAACTTTTTATGTCAGTTTGATTTGAAATGTCAGAACATGTCAAATTGTCTATTATTTTTGGCACATAAATAGACCGTGAGCCCGCGACGACCAAACCTTCCTTATTTTAAAAATGCTGAATGTTTTTCTGCGTGGTATACATATACGGGTAAAAATATTAGCGACTAGGTATGAAGTTTGGCTCTTGTTGCTTATGCAGGTAATATGGATAGCAAGGTTGATTTGTATAGGTATAAAAAGCACCCTTGGGGCCTTCCAAAGTAAAATTAAATTCAGCATTTGTAATAAAACAAATATAACTATAATTTAGTAAAGTTACAATGTCTAGCAGGGGTTTATATCTGCACCAATTGCCTGGCAATGGATGGCGTGATTTCTTATATTATAAGGAATAAAATCTTTAAAAAACTTTACTATAAGGAAATTGAGTTACCACTTTAAATGTTATTGCTACAAAAAATCTGCCTAAGTAATCATGATCCAACTTTTATAGTCGCTAATCGCTATTTCTATGTTGGGAACATACACAGAAAATCTTTAGTTTTAATAAAGTAAGTAAGGGCATGCTATCGCGGGCTTTTGCTCTATAATGCAAGGTTGGTATTTTTATATTTTGTTAGGTATCTTTAAAATTACCGAACAGATTTTGACGTGGTTAAAATGGGACCAACTTGGGTATATACCATTACGAATAAAAAAACAATTTCGGAAATCAGTTCACTGTAGGCGGAGAAATCGGCGAACATACATTAAAAAAAAAACATACATACATCGAAACATATAACCTCCTCCTTTTTTGGGAAGTCGGTTGAAAAAGACTGAGGTGACCTATAAGTATTTTTCCTTCATAGTACGACGTATACGAAGTTATTTACTAAATTACTTACTTTTAAAGTACGATGTATATCCCTAAAGCCTATCCTCATAACATTCCGGTTCCACGGCAGCTGCATCCCTCGTTGGATCTGGTACGAGGACTCCCCGTCCACCCCCTCGAACAGAGCCACTAGTATGCCCATCAGCCCATAAGGCGAGAAGGCAATATTGTTTTCATTCAAAAAGTTGTGTTCTGCGAGCACTTTTAAACCAAAACCGTTTGTAACATCGACCATATGAGCGAGGGGTGTGCGGCCGGTGTCCCAGAGTTTTATTTCGATAGGGATGCCGTAGTCGGAGGCTGCGCCGACCGCGAAATGTGCGCAGAGGCAGAGCAGACGCGGGAAAAGCCCGGTGGACTGCGTGGCGCGTCCACCTCGGCTCATCGTGTTCGCGGTTCTGAACTTCTGATTTTTGACTGCGCTTGGTTGACCACGGCCAGTGCTGGGATCGCTTTGGACTAATCTTCGTGTCTAATTAGCAGAGTGAATGCCCTCTATAAGAGCGTATACAATTTCATTCGTGATTGAAGAGCGTCGTCGTATCGTTGGATTTTAGAATACCCTTTATGTATATTCGAGCATTATCACAGGGCAATATACTTTGCTCTCAGACTTTACTATGCCTTTCTTGCCGTGGAGTGGTTAATGGAGTGGTTTGCCATAATTACCATTACCTTCTATGTGAAATGTTACTGTTAGTGATAAAATAATTACTAGATAGAGTGCAGGTTTCCTCTCATTGTTTTCCTTCATCTGAATATTAAAACTACCGTTTACGAGTCAGATTGAATTAAGTATTCCACTTGGCCCCACCAATCCACTCCACTGATGGGGTAGAGTGGCACGTCTTAAAATTCGCAGTGGAATCTGTTCCAAATCGATTTTGTGGGGCAGTTTCCACTAGTTAAAAATGAGGTGTAATCTTCACTGAGGTCGAAGTTTGTGTAGGTGGGTGGGTTTACTCATATTGAAATATTTGGTATAGTTGCCCTCACGTAATTTGGCCGCTGGCGGTTAAGCTGCGCAGTAGGCAATATATCGGTCTACGCGGTGAGCGGGGGTCGGGCGGGTCTCGACTAGAGATGGGCGTTTAAACGAAAAGCATTTAACATATACTAATTTTTATTTTTAACACAATAATAGGTTATTTATAATAAGCAACTATCGTTTATTGCTTTCGTTTAAAATTTTAACACTCGGGCAATTTAATTCGATGGCCTGAGATTCCGAGACCTATCCACCAATCAGAAAAGAGTATGTCGACATTTCGACCAATCACAACACAATCACGCGAGTCCTCCGCTTGCGCGCGCATACCGCTGACCGGCTGATAAACCTACCATATCAAATATTCTTCGACGTTATACTAATTGCTTTAAATATTCAACGTTAATTTTAATCGTGTTGTTACCTTATTTGCTTTTTTCTTATTTGCTTTTTTAAATGTATCGTATCAGTGATGGCGATGAATGCGATGATTAACCGACCAAGTTAAATATGCTTCGATATTATATAGATTGCTTTAAAAATTGAACTTCTAATTTATTCGTATTGTCATTTTAAACGAAATTTGCATAATTGCTTATTATTGTCAGTGATGATTTTTCTGCCTAAGAGAAAGCAGCGCTCGGTGCGATTCCTTCGGTTTTTAGTTTATTAGTGTTTAGTATTATTAGTTTCTAAATGATAAACATTTTCGACAAAGACGAAAGTTATGTGTAAATGTGTAAATATAAAATAGTGTAAATAACTGTACTTACTGTGTAAATTCGTGTTTGAAAGTTATTCTGCAGAGACAGATTTTACTGTAAATATTATTGTGCTAAAATGGCTACTAATGTCGTAAGTTAAAACTAACAGCATATAATTAATGTCGAATGTAAAAAATTTCAACGAAAAAAATAATAAGCAATTAAGCAGATAAGCTATTAATGAAATCAACTTTTGATAAATAATTTAACGATTAAGTTGGTTAATTTTTTTAAGTCGTTATGCCCATCTCTAGTCTCGACCGGCGCGCGCGATTGGTTCGTCAGTCGTACCCATGCGCAAGTTTCACCCCCTCCTCACCCTTCCGGCGGCCTTTTTCACGTGATGGGAGCACTATAGCATAGGTTAGGTTCATAGGTAAGGTGTAAGGTAGTGAGAGTGAAACTAATAATGTGCCTACGAATTTTTGTATTTGTTTCTTGAATCATTTTTTTTCTCTTTATTTAGGTGAACAAACAATGACATAATAAGGCTAGTAAGAGTAAGGTACTTATCGAAATATCTTACGTTAGAATTCAATCTATCACAATAAACATTTTGTTTACACTTGTGTCTGACAGCCGTTAATGTCATAAACATTAACGGTTGTCAAGTAGAATTAAGTTACCAACAATATTATTGTATAATATACTTATATAGATAAATAAAATATAGATAAATAAAATATAAATATGACGGAGCGATTACATTGAATTAACTGTGCTTTATTTTGTTAGTTAATCAATGGTTTAAAACAGTTTTCAAGACGGTACGCGTCGAAAATGTGTCAAGGTGACACTGTCACTTGTGTCACCCCCTCTTTGTGATAAAACCAACGTGGGATCGATATGACATTATAACGGCAGTCTTATTGTTGGAGGCGCGGTGCGGTGCGGACGTGTCGTCCGGTTGTGTTGAAATCTCTGTAGCTATGTAGTCAGTGATAGAATAGTGTTATTGTCGTGTTACTTAGTTCATGTAACGATGTGACTATGAGTGTTGGTGTTATCAGTGAGATATTGGAGATCTTCGTTGTTGGGCAGTTTTAATGGTTAAACTATGTTTGGCTAATTAGCACGGAAGACCATTCAGTAGAACTCACTGGTTGAAATGGATTGATCCGTGCGTGGTGGGGCACGATTCCTTGCCGTGGGTAGGTTAGGTTTGGACTTTAGCCGTGACATGTGGATCAAATGAGAGTTTTATCTATACACTAGCTTTTGCCCGCGGCTTCGCCCGCGTGAATTTCCCACGGGAACAGTGCTTTTTCCCGGGATAAAAAGTAGCCTATGTGCTATTCCAGGTCATTATCTACCTCTGTACCAAATTGCATCGAAATCCGTCCAGTAGATTTTGCGTGATTCAGTAACAAACATCCTCACAAACTCACAAACTCACATCCAAACATTCGCATTTATAATATTAGTATGGATATAATAAAACAGTAAAGGGATAATAAAAAACGCCTGAGGGAGGCAACAGGTGACCCTCGTGCGGGCAGCTTTCTCGCCCAGCGATTAGCTATTGCTATTCAGCGCGGGAATGCTGCCTGCGTGATGGGCACCTTGCCCAAAACACCTAATTTAGAATTTGATTTTTAATTTATAATGTTTATTTATAGGTAGTATTAGTATTTAAGGTAGTTTTAGTTCTATTCTATTTTAAAATAAACAGTAAAAATATTTTGTCTGTACTTAGTATTTTTGACTGAAATGGATAGAGGGACACTTAAAAAGAATAACAGAACGCAAAAAAATTTTTTTGGAATTTCTTGTCTGTCTGTCTGTCTGTATGTATGATCACGCTAATCTCCGAAAGTACTGAACCGATTTGAATGAAACTTTTTTTGTTGTATAGCTATTAAGCCTGGGCAACATTTAGGCTATAATTTATTTTGAAAACTGGAACACCTGATGAAGAACCTTAACAGAACAGCTAAACTATAAGAAATATGGAAATGGTGCCTTAACAAAAGACGTTCAACCTGATGAGCATTTTCTGATGACGTATAAAAATTGAAGATCTGGAACATCTGATGAAGAACTGCAAGAGACCAGCTACACTATAACATATATGGAAATGGCGCCTTAGTAAAAGTCGTTCAACCTGATGAGCATTTTCTGCTCACGTATAAAAATTGAAGATCTGGAACATCTTATGAAAAGTTCCAAGAGAGATTTTTCATCTAAGCGAAACTCACGCGGGCGAAGCCGCGGGCGACAGCTAGTCTTCTATACATATAATAAAACAGTAAAAATATTTTGTCTGTACATTTAGTATTTTTGACTGAAATGGATAGAGGGACACTTAAAAAGAATAATAGAAAGCAAAAAAATTTTTATGGAATTTCTTGTCTGTCTGTCTGTATGTCGGTTCACGCAAAAACTACTGGACGGATTTGAATGAAACTTTTTTTGTTGTATAGCTATTAAGCCTGGGCAACATATAGGCTATAATTTATTTTGAAAACTGGAACACCTGATGAAGAACCTTAATAGAACAGCTTAACTATAAGAAATATGGAAATGGTGCCTTAACAAAAGTCGTTCAACCTGATGAGCATTTTCTGATAACGTATAAAAATTGAAGATCTGGAACATCTGATGAAGAACTGCAAGAGACCAGCGACACTATAACATATATGGAAATGGCGCCTTGTTAAAAGTCGTTCAACCTGATGAGCATTTTCTGTTGACGTATAAAAATTGAAGATCTGGAACATCGGATGAAAAGCTCCAAGAGAGATTTTTCATCTAAGCGAAACTAACGCGGGCGAAGCAGCGGGCGACAGCTAGTTTTAAATATCTTGGTAAATCTCTGGTTGTTATCAATCAGAAGTGGAGGATATCATTGCCCACATGTGAGTTTTTTTTAATATTTTTTTTAACGAAATAAAAATTAAAATAAAATTGTTTTAATGGCAATTAAAGTGTTAATATATATTTTTTTCTTAATTTCTCATAAATTTTACAAACTTCTGAACCTCTTCATTACTCTTTTGCACAAGCACTCTCAGATTCAGTGACGTTTTTATTAATTAATTTACTTAAAATAATTACATGTTATTTAATTATTGAATTCAGGACATTATTATATTCGTCCACATAGATAGTTTCTTTCATGATCCACATGTGTTGTAAAAGTGGCGTCTTTTGATCAAATGGAGCAGTGGAGTTTGTTGCTCCGCCTTTTCTCCACTTGTGCTTTGGAGGCTGTGGTAGGCGACCAAGACTGTTTCATGAGTTTCTTTCGGCATTTCTTCTCAGCAGTGGTCGTTCCGAAATGCTAGTAGTTTGTAGCTTTGAGACATAATATATTATGATTAAATAACTAGTTATCGACGTGAAAAAGAGCATTCTTTGAAGGCCAAGTTTCAATAAAAAAAATTGACTTTGACTTTGGTAACCTTAGCTCTAGAATTTATCGTGGAAGCAAACATGAATTATGAACGACGATTGGCAACTCCATCGCCAAATGCTCGCCGGTCTACTAAATGCTTCCCGTAGCCGTAAAATAGCACCCATGATCGGCACGGCCGAACTAGCAGAATCCGCAGTCGCTGTACGGACTGTGGAGAATGGGACGATTACCGGTCAAGTACTACGCGCCAACACCGAAGTCTGCTTCGTAGTGGTAGCCCTTCTAGAGCACCTGAACTGCTTGTCAACGACCCAGAGACACTTCTTTGCAACTGCTACGGAGAACCACTTCGCAGCTACAGCTGCGAGCAATATCGCAGTTCCAGCCCTGAGGGACATTGTAGCCGCAACCGTGAGCCAGAGCTACATCGTCGTTGCAGCGCAGCTACTCAGAGACCCAGTATCACACTTCGAGCCACACCGGTGTGTCAAGATGTGTTAATGATCCCGATAATAATGATACTTTAAAACAATTTATGAATACCTAATATGAACAATTTGGCTAAACATAATTCATACCGTAAATTGCATTATAATAAAAAAAAAATGATCCCAGAATCCCATCAGAGAAAAATCATAGAATAGAAAATTGGATTTGTAAAGTCAATAAGTGTGCTCTATATGGATGGTCTGAATAACAGACATCACATTTTGTTTTGCCACAGTAGAGCTAGTTTATAATCATTTATTTGTATAAAATTGGGTCAATGTACTTACAATACATAGTAGTCGGGGCTGTGAATTTTCAGTTGTATGGAGGTGGTCACATTAAATCCTACGATGGTGATTTTTATAAACTACATAGATTATGATATTACAACTGCAAATTTAAGTGTAAAAAAAAATCACCACCGCCGTTTTTTTTTAAACGCTATTATAAGACTCATATTGTTATAACTCTCAAACAAAAAATCCTACCAGGGTGATTTTTTGTTACATGTTTCCTTACGAATAATAAAAGCTTGATTTAAAAAATCACCAATAAATAACAATCCGAAATGGATTTTTTAATGAGTTGTAATTTTTATACTTTAAAAACATCCTGTACAAAAACAAAAAATCCAGCAATGGTGACTTTTATATATTATTCGTATACTATTGTAATGAACTATATCCTCAATTTTTATAAGGGTGACTACAACAGTTTTTTTTTATTAACTTTTAATTTTTTATTAATTCTACAGTCGAGAAAATTGTATATTCGTACGTAATGTGAATTATTCAATCTTAATTTTAAAAAACGACTCATGTTTATGAACCCGATTTCCTGTAATTATATAAAAACCATATTGACATTTATAACGTTAAAAATACATTTTATGACTAGAAAGCCTAATTATAAACCGGCCAACTTTTATTTACAGGTAAATGAAGTCTTATTAATTAATTGTGAACAGTAATCTCTATTGTAAACTTTTTTGTTTACGAGCAATTCAGTATATAGTTTATTTACCCCTCCCATTTCATATCGGATCATCAAAATTCTTTTTTTTTATATAAGGATGTCTAAAAACATCAAAATAATGTTAAGTATAAGAATCATGGTTGTAGGAATTTGTCGGTAAAAAAAATTTAAATGCCCCGCCTAATAGATGAAAATATATAAATGAGTAGTAATCTTATTTAGCCATTAAAAATAGCGTGCAAATTTTACATAATATTTTTAAAATGGTAGTAAGCAGTTCATGTATATCATGCAATAAAATAAATAAATTTAAAATAAAATGAGAAATAATAAATCTAGCCACAGAATTTTTATTTGGCCCCGTGATCAATCTTCTCTTTTTATAACTAAGCAACGGGATAATGATTTAGCCTCTAATATACTAATTCGTATTTTTTACAACACCCACTAAATATTTTAAAGTAAGCGTCAATTAAAGATCACCAATTATTTTTACTTGTCTTTCTAATTTATAAATTGCCACCTAATTTAATAACTCATCCACAGATTTTACAACTTATCACCATTTTATGTTTTACAGCTTCAAAACTAGCTCCTCAAAATAATATAATTGAAACTTCAATTTTCAATGGGTACTAATTAAACTGACTTCTTTTAATTAGCATTAACAACCTCTAAATAAATAAATTGCTTTCTAAATTACTAAGTCAGCCACAATCGACGCGCATCTGAATAAAACGATCTTAGCCACTATTTATCTTATAGTAAGCCACTCTAAATATAACTCAGCACGGCGATTATTTATTAGCATCTAAATTTTTAATATGCATTCAAGCAATAAACTTCTAAAATATTGATATACGGCAACAAATAGTAATTCTTTTGGCTTCTAATTTTATAACTCATATACATGAATCCAATAGTGCTACACGTTACTGATTCTTTATCACCCAGTTGGTTGACTGGTAGAAAAAGCCCTAGGCTTTAAGTCCGCCTTTTACTTTTTTGTATTAAAGTAAAAAAAAATAAAAAATAAATGGCCCTCTCTCAATCCTCTCTGATTGGTGTAAATGACCGGTCGCTGTCATTTGGCGCAGTCGCACCAAATCATGCGGTGGCCATTTTCATGATAAAAGAATTATGATCTACTAGCTGTTGCCCGCGACTTCGCCCGCGTGAGTTTCGCTTAGATGAAAAGTCTTTTTATGTTCCAAACTGTTTCAGATGTTCCAGATCTTAATTTTTTATACGTCAGCAGAAAATGCTCATCAGGTTGAACGATTTTTGCTAAGGCACCATTTCCATATATGTTATAGTGTAGCTGGTCTCTTGGAGCTTTTCATCAGATGTTCCAGATCTTCAATTTTTATACGTCAGCAGAAAATGCTCATTAGGTTGAACGACTTTTACTAAGGCGTCATTTCCATATATGTTATAGTGTAGCAGGTCTCTTGCAGTTCTTCATCAGATATTTCAGATCTTAAATTTTTATACGTCAGCACAAAATGCTTATCAGGTTGAACGACTTTTGTTAAGGCCATGTCGTAGCACACATTCGAAAAAATTGTAATTTTTCATGAAGAAATTTTCCTAATTAGAGTTTAATTACGAAGTGGAAAAATAATACAGGATATAGATTATGATGTTTATTAAGGTTTCAATCGTGTACTTTTTAATAAAAATACATATTTTCGGCTTAATTAATTCATAAAAGCACCGAAAATTTAGAAAAAATTTCTACTTTCAAGTCATGGAACTTACAATTTTCAGCGATAACATAAATATATTTTTATATAATTAGTTAATATATATACTATATTAAAGTTTTAAACGAGCACTTTTGTTTTTGGACTAATATTTTTAAAGATATTTGAGAAATAGTTGCTAAATCGGTACAAAATCTGTTCGATCCTGCCAACGAAAGTAGAACATTGTGTTGTACAAAAAACTATCTTATTGCAACGCCCCCACGGCGCGATTAAGCGCATATGAATTTTGTTTTTTGCAGCTCAGGTTGGACCTCGTCTTAAGGCACCATTTCCATATTTCTTATAGTTTAGCTGTTCTGTTATGGTTCTTCATCAGGTATTCCAGTTTTTAAAATCAATTATAGCCTACTAGCTTTTGCCCGCGGCTTCGCCCGCGTGAATTTCCCACGGGAACAGTGCTTTTTCCCGGGATAAAAGTAGCCTATGTGCTATTCCAGGTCATTATCTACCTCTGTACTAAATTTCATCGAAATCCGTCCAGTAGATTTTGCGTGATTGAGTAACAAACATCCTCACAAACTCACAAATTCACAAACTCACATCCAAACTTTCGCATTTATAATATTAGTATGGATTAGTATGGATATGTTCCCCAGACTTAATAGCTATACAACAAACAAAGTTTCATTTAAATCCGTCCAGTAGTTTTTGCGTGAAACGCGTACATACATACAGACAGACAGAAAGACAAGAAATTCCAAAAATTTTTTTTTGCTTTCTATTGTTCTTTTTAAGTGTCCCTCTATCCATGTTAGTCAAAAATACTTATTGTACAGACAAAATATTTTTACTGTTTTATTATATTGTGGCGTCCGCCATCTACCGAGCGAATGCAGCAACTCAGCGACTCCACAGAATCTCGGCGACAACGGCAAGCAAGCACTAATTCCCAATAATCGACGCAAGATGGCGGCACAGTCTACGCGACATTAAATACCGACAGATAATTACAAATAACAATGATTGTACGAATGATCTCCAACCACCAATGACTTCGCAACATTGCAAAAAGACTACAGATCAGACTCCACTCAATCTCCATATGACACCACGCAAGATCATCAACAAAAACGGAAAAATCCTAAATCGCACTATCAGAATTTCCAAGGCAACTCGCCATATATTCGAACTGCAACGCAACATCGTCGGAGCCTCGGCTCCCCAGGCCTAACACCTAGCCTGGCGGGAAGATCCACTTTAGCGAAGAGATGGTCGCTACTTTGAGGTGTGTGAAATGAAACCTCAGATCAGAAGGTGTAGAATGGAATGGAATAAGGAATGGACCACTGTAGCGGGAGAAGGTGTTATGCTCAACCGCCACAAAGGGAAGATCTTCCCGCCAGGCTAGGTGTTAGGCCTGGGGAGCCGAGGCTCCGACGATGTTGCGTTGCAGTTCGAATATGTGGCGAGTTGCCTTGGAAATTCTGATAGTGCGATTTAGGATTTTTCCGTTTTTGTTGATGATTTTGCGTGGTGTCATATGGAGATTGAGTGGAGTCTGATCTGTAGTCTTTTTGCAATGTTGCGAAGTCATTGGTGGTTGGAGATCATTCGTACAATCATTGTTATTTGTAATTATCTGTCGATATTTAATGTCGCGTAGACTGTGCCGCCATCTTGCGTCGATTATTGGGAATTAGTGCTTGCTTGCCGTTGTCGCCGAGATTCTGTGGAGTCGCTGAGTTGCTGCATTCGCTCGGTAGATGGCGGACGCCACAATATGTATAGACAACAAACTAATATAAGGTAAATGCACCAATTATGGACAGTATAAGAAACTTTCTTTCGTTTTTCCTTTATAATTCATACATTTAACAATATACGTTCTCAGGGATTTGGAGGTTAGTAAAGAGTGATATACTTAATAAGTATTTAATGTATAAAATCAGTTTTAAACAAGCTTCAATAAAAAATAATTTAAAAACAATACCCTCTGCCAAACTCCATTTATGGACAAGGAAAATCCAGTTATGATCCTCCGATTATGGTCAGTATCCAAATGTGAACAGCTATTTATGGACATTGTTCAACCCAATCCTCATCACCCAGGAGTGCTTAAGGGTTCATCAAGTTAGTATAATGAAAATAAAAACAATTAAAATTCAATTCTAAAAGAAAAAAGTAAATAATAAGTATATAATAATAAGTAATAAGTCAGATATTCTGTTATAAAATATTTTTTTTTTTGCCTTTTAGCCACATTTTTTCTCCTTTTCTTACTTTTTCAATTGCAATGGCCATTTGTTCTTTGGTATAAGCTTTTCTAGTCGCCATTTCTACAGTCAAACAAAAAATTTCTATTAGAAAAATATTGAACCAATTTTGAACACCTAATTATGGACATAACTATACTACTATTTAAAAAAAAAATAGTTAAACGAGTATACAAGTGTATGATGTAAAAACAATATGTATGAAAAATACACTTCATGTACATTTGATAAATATTTGGGCACAGAATTAAAAATTAATCAATTTTGTCTGTTGACAAATTTTAAGTCACCAATTTTGGACATCCAATTATGGACATAGTGTTCATAATCGGAAAGAGTCTTAATTTTTAGCTGATTCAAAAAGAAAACGATAGAGGTAAACGAATGTACAACTATAAGATGTTAAAACAATAATTTCGAAAAAACAACCCCTTTATGGACATTTTGTCCATATTAGGCGTGGCTTAAAAAAATTTCCAATTATGAACTTCGTTAAATTTAAAAGTTAAAATTCTAATGAGGTGTTTGGTTGAAACGTATATTAAACCTTTTATTATCAGTAATTCAATAAATTATATGTTTTTAGCAACAAAGTTACAAGTGTCATAAAAAAAAGCTAATACATGTACTTACTTGCATCGCAATCCTTATAAGAAAATCTGATTTTGACGCCGAAACACGCCGAGCTAGCAAAAATTTGTTATGGCCGAAAACAAAATGGTTGACAGATGTCAAATATGGTTTAAATTACATCTACAATGTTGGTACTACCGAATGGTGTAGCCGTTCGAAAAAATAATTTACTGATTTCTTATTTTTCGAGGGAATTTTCGAAAAAATGTTCATAATGGGCCCGCGTTTATAATAGGTGCATTTACCTTACCATAGAACTCTAACAACGCCAAAAAAATGGTTCCACGAAATAGGAACCTAGGTGGGCGGGGCGTAAAATAGAAACCTCACTTCGCCTCACTTCGCCGTGGCGCAGCGAGTTCAACGGTTGTACTTGTACCTAACGCATAAGTGTCAATTGTACGTATCATCGAGTAATTTCGCAAGTTTAATTAGCAAAAATAGGCCATCGTGTGTCGTAAAGTGGTGTAGAAATCAGACAGATATGAAGAACAGCGGAATTACCTTTCTTTCCTTTGCCGAGACTACGTAGTACTTATATTAATTCTGTGCCGAGACTTCAAACGCCAAGCGGCTTGGCCGTTTGTTTGAGCGGTAGCCGGCTGCCGCGGTGTGTTGACCCCGCCCCGTGACCTTGACGCGCCCAATCGTGTACTAGCTTTTTCTATGAGAATGTGTGAGTGTCTTGTTGTATTTAAGTACATTTGTTTGCGTAAATGGAACCAAGATTTGAGCGTTCGTTGTATGAGAGTTACACTTCCATATTTATTTATAATTCAATGTGTATAGATGATTTTGAAAATTGAAGTTTCAATTATATTATTTTGAGGAACTAGTTTTGAAGCTGTAAAACAAAAAATGGTGATAAGCATCGAAATACAACTACTACGTATAGAAGCGAAGACGTGAACAAAATGTTTGTGACATCATCACATCAGTTAATGTCTCGAGTCAGAAACTCCTTCAGTCACTTGCCAACGCTCATTACTATTGCATGCGATTTTGTGACTTGACAATAATTCGAAAATGACATGTTGCGTTTTAAAAACGCAGTAAAAATCAATCGACTTTGCAGAAAAAATATGATGGAATGATTTATCATCGGTAAGTATCCAAAATATCAACGAAAACTAATTTTTATAATTATTTTATAAATTATTTTCTAATATTTAAAATATTCAATTGTTACTGCCATTTTCTATGAAAATCACAGATTAAGAAAACTGGATGGTGCAGATTAGATACCTAAGTAGGCACAAAAGCCTTGGTGAAGGTGAACTATATGAAACTTGACCAATATTTTTTCGCTTAGGGTTCTAAAGTAATCAAACGTCCGTCTGTTTGTGCGCGGCTTAGCTTAGACACTATACTAGAAAACTGTAATTTTATATAGATACTTTATGGCGTATAATAAAAATCGGCGCATTGTGCACACACGTAAAGGTTCCGTAGACATTATTATCATACAACATGTATGATATACCTCTAGGTAATGCTATTTTTTTTTAGGTCGCGATGACGACGTCCTGATCATAAAAAAGGGAAGCATGGATAAGGTTTGTCCAAAAAAAATCTCGACTAAGATATATTTCAAATGATTATTTGTCTGGGCATCAGGAACTTACTAATCTTATTTTGTTTAAAGTTAATTTCAAATCACAATTATGGTTTTAAAAAAATAAAGTTAATTTCAAATCACAATTATGGTTTTATTCGTTGACTAGCTTGTGTCCGCGAACTTTGTCCGTGCGTAATTTATTATTGTTAATATCTCAGGTTCTAAGTGACGGATCAAGATGAAACCTACGCTAGATTTTTTTTTCTTTTTTCTTTTGGGGCTTTTATCTTTTGAGATATGTCAAAATGTATATATGTCTTGTGAGCGGCGTATCAAGATGAAACCCACGCTAGATTTTAAGTTAGACCTTCAACAATACAACAGTGAAAACCGCATCAAATTTGGTCCAGTAGTTTATGCGTGATACGCGTACAAACATACAGACAGACAAAAATTAAAAAAAAATGGTTTTGGCTTCTATTGGCCCTATAAAGACCCCTCATAGTTTTTTTTTTCTTAAATATCTCCTATGAACAGACACCGACCTGTTTCAGTTTTATTATATGAATTGATTGAAGATAATCTATACATCTATACATATAATAAAACAGTAAAAATATTTTGTCTGTACATTTAGTATTTTTGACTAAAATGGATAGAGGGACACTTAAAAAGAACAATAGAAAGCAAATAAATTTTTTTGGAATTTCTTGTCTGTCTGTCTGTCTGTCCGTCTGTCTGTCTGTCTGTCTGTCTGTCTGTATGTATGTATGCGTTTCACGCAAAAACTACTGGACGGATTTGAATGAAACTTTTTTTGTTGTATAGCTATTAAGCCTGGGCAACATATAGGCTATAATTCATTTTGAAACCTGGAAGACCTGATGAAGAACCATAACAGAACAGCTAAACTAAAAGAAATATGGAAATGGTACCTTAGCAAAAGTTTATCAATCTGTGGATGAGTTATTAAATTAGGTGGCAATTTATAAATTAGAAAGACAAGTAAAAATAATTGGTGATCTTTAATTGACGCTTACTTTAAAATATTTAGTGGGCGTTGTAAAAAATACGAATTAGTATATTAGAGGCTAAATCATTATCCCGTTGCTTAGTTATAAAAAGAGAAGATTGATCACCAAATAAAAATTCTGTGGCTAGATTTATTATTTCTCATTTTCAATATCATATATTATATCTACATTTCATATATTGTCTGTACATTAAGTATTTTTGACTAAAATGGATAGAGGGACACTTAAAAAGAACAATAGAAAGCAAAAAAAATTTTTGGAATTTCTTGTCTTTCTGTCTGTCTGTATGTATGTACGCGTTTCACGCAAAAACTACTGGACGGATTTGAATGAAACTTTGTTTGTTGTATAGCTATTAAGTCTGGGCAACATATAGGCTATAATTGATTTTAAAAACTGGAACACCTGATGAAGAACCATAACAGAACAGCTAAACTATAAGAAATATGGAAATGGTGCCTTAACAAAAGTCGTTCAACCTGATGAGCATTTTGTGCTGACGTATAAAAATTGAAGATCTGGAACATCTGATGAATAACTCCAAGAAACCAGCTACACTATAACGTATATGAAAATGGCGCCTTAGCAAAACTTGATTAAACTGATGAGCATTTTCTGTAGACGTATAAAAATCAAAGATCCGAAACATCTGAAACAGTTTGGAACATAAAAAGACTTTTCATCTAAGCGAAACTCACGCGGGCGAAGCCGCGGGCAACAGCTAGTAGATCATAATTCTTTTATCATGAAAATGGCCACCGCACGATTTGGTGCGACTGCGCCAAATGACAGCGACCGGCCATTTACACCAATCAGAGAGGATTGAGAGAGGGCCATTTTTTTTTTAACTTTATTACAAAAAAGTAAAAGGCCTTAAAGCCTAGGGCTTTTTCTACCAGTCAACCAACTGGGTGATAAAGAATCAGCAACGTGTAGCACCATTCGATTCATGTATATGAGTTATAAAATTAGTAGCCAAAAGAATTACTATTTGTTGCCGTATATCTATATTTTAGAAGTTTATTGCTTGAATGCATATAAAAAATTTTGATGCTAAAAAATAATCGCCGTGCTGAGTTATATTTAGAGTGGCTTACTATAAGATAAATAGTGGCTAAGATAGTTTTATTCAGATACGCGTCGATTGTGGCTGACTTAGTAATTTAGAAAGCAATTTATTTATTTAGAGGTTGTTAATGCTAATTAAAAGAAGTCAGTTTAATTAGTACCCAAATAAAATTATTATCAATTCACAAAATAAAAATAGAAAATGTCAGTTTAAGATCCTAATTAAAAATCACAAAATAAAATAGTACGCATAATTTAAGAGTGTATCACGTCCGCGCGCCCGACCGAGTTTAGGTATTTGATAGACCGTAACTGGCTGTGTGCAAGTCACACGCACACATCGACGTGAGATTGCCGCCAACCCGAAGTAATAAGTGACAGGGATCCGGCAAAGAATTTGTTGGTACCTATATAATTATTTTTTCTTGCTTTACGGTAATAAATACTAAAAATAAAATTACGACCATTTTTTTATGTAAAACATACTTGGCGTGACTTGGCGGTAAAATGGACACGAATGCCGCGACAGAAAATAGCATGACCGTCGTGCCAGGATGCTAAGATGTTAAATATCTGCCTGGCATCCTATGAAGGCCAATTTTTCGGGATAAGGTTTACAAAAATAGTATTTTTGGATCCAAGATGGCGAACAACTTTTTTTTAATTTTGCAATATGGGTATGGTTTTATAAGTTTTTCAGTGCGCTGATTACGAAAATAACATTTATTTTGAGATACAAGATAGCGGACAACTTTTTTTTCAATTTTACAATATGGGTATGGTTTTACAAGTTTTTCAGTGCGCTGATTACGAAAATAACATTTATTTTGAGATCCAAGATAGCGGACAACTTTTTTTTCAATTTTACAATATGGGTATGGTTTTATAAGTTTTTCAGTGCACGGATTACGAAAATAACATTTATTTTGAGATCTAAGATGGCGGACAACTTTTTTTTCAATTTTACAATATGGGTATGGTTATATAGGTTTTTCGGTGCGCTGATGACAAAAATAACATTTATTTTGAGATACAAGATGGCGGACAACTTTTTTTTCAATTTTACAATATGGGTATGGTTATATAGGTTTTTCGGTGCGCTGATGAAAAAAATAACATTTATTTTGAGATCCAAGATGGCGGACAACTTTATTTAAAATTTTACAATATTGGTATCATTTTATAAGTTTTTCGGTGCGCTGATTACGAAAATAACATATATTTTGAGATCCAAGATGGCGGGCAGTTTTTTATTTTATTTTACAATATGGGTATCGTTTTATGGGTTTTTGGGGATGCTGATGACCAAAATAACATTAATTTTAAGATCAGCGTCCCCAAAAACCTATAAAACGATACCCATATTGAAAAATAAAAAAACTGTCAGCCATCTTGGATCTCAAAATAAATGTTATTTTCGTCATCTGCGTCCCTGAAAACCTTTAAAATGATACCCATATTGTAAAATTAAAAAAAAGTTGTCCGCCATCTTGGATCTCAAAATAAATGTTATTTTTGTCATCAGCGCACCGAAATACCTATAAAACCATACCCATATTGTAAAATTGAAAAAACAGTTGTCCGCCATCTTAGTACCCATATTGTAAAATTGAAAAAACAGTTGTCCGCCATCTTAGATCTCAAAATAAATGTTATTTTCGTAATCAGCGCACTGAAAAACTTATAAAACCATACCCATATTGTAAAATTGAAAAAAAAGTTGTCCGCCATCTTGGATCTCAAAATAAATGTTATTTTTGTCATCAGCGCACCGAAATACCTATAAAACCATAGGTACCCATATTGTAAAATTTAAAAAAAAAGTTGTCCGCCATCTTTTATCTCAAAATAAATGTTATTTTTGTCATCAGCGCACCGAAAAACCTATACTGATAACTGATGAACCTATAAAAAGGATACCCATATTGCAAAATTAAAAAAAAAAGCTGTCCGCCATCTTGGATCTTGATTTGGATTTATTTTGATTTTTATGATTTCGATTTCTATGATTTCGATTTATTACGATTTCTATGATTGCGATTTATTACGATTTCTATTTCATCAAAAATTGTCGGCCATCATGAGTATGAAAATGGTACCTATATAAGTTTAAAAAAGATTAAAAGTAATAAATATGCAACTCTGATCTACATTACTCTCTGCTGTCTGCGAATACACGAACACGCGAAAATTAAAGGCCTCTCGAGCAGCAGAGCGACGTGGATTCCCTTTGAATTCTTACGGCAGACTGATTTTTCGTGGCTTTGGAACTCTTATATATTGAGCGTTTTGCTGCCATAGTAAAAATGTATGGGGAATTTCTTTGTGAATTGCTACGATTTTTAACATTTTTTCCGAGTTATTTTTCAAAAATATAAAACCAGCAACTTGTAGCTAGTTTAATAAACTCGCGATTTAACATTATGTAGAAATTATGATTTGTGTTTTACATAACGATTTCGTTAAAGCCGTGAACCTTGTTTTTCGTGTTTTCCGTTTTTTCTGGAAGGTATAGACGCAAAAATAACAGGCAAATTATTTTTTTCTGTCTCGTACAAGTAGTAGCAGTTATTTGAGAAGCCTATTGTACTATTTTTATTATCATTAATGATCTAGATTTAGCACCAGGATCAATTCAGTAACTCCTGTTTTGGCTAAAAACGTGTGATGCAGGCTTAAGTCACCTTACTATCTAGAAATTCTTGCACATAATAGTAGCTTTCTTCTCTACAAGCATTTTATACAGGTACGACTTGAAAAATTTTAACATTAGCTCCTTTGAATCATTTGGTAGCATATTGTAGAATTTTATGCAATACATTAAAAATTCAGTATGTTTAATACTAATAATTGATTTTCTTGGACAGAATGGCAGGAAAATCTTAAACGCGCTTTTCCATACAGAAAAAAATACTTAGTAACGGTGTACTTTTTCCCGAAATGTTTATTATGAAAAAAAATGGTTCTCATTAATGCGTGCGATATAACAAGCTATAATCGGGCCGAAACCTAAACTCCCGTATGACAGGTGTCTTCAGGGTCAAGCCCATGAAGTTCCGAATTTTTTTGATTTTTAAATCTATGCGCGGAAATGTAGTACTTGAACTTTCGGCTTGCCCGTTTAGAGAGTTCCATTGCATCCGGCTACAATAAATCGATAGTGAAAATATAAAAAATCGCGATTTATCGTTTAATTTTGATCTATTTAAAAAGGTTTGTTATTGATTTTTAAATGCTTAATATAACAATTTTTGAACCTTAAAATGAAAAAATAAATAAAAATTAAGGCAATACAAAAAAATAGAAAGAGGGACAAGAATTCACGCAATCGTATCGAATCGTAACATCAGAGTACATAATATTATTCACAATGAATTTATTATCCATGTTAGTGACAATGACAGCTACTTTGATGGTTCAGACTTCTGATTAATAAAAATCATTATTTTATTTGGATTTGTTATTTTTACGTAAAATATAATAATCGTAGTGACTCGTGTTTAGGTACATCACAATTATTGTCAAACTGACATACGTCATACGGGAGTTTAGGTTTCGGCCCGATTATAATTATTAAAGATAAAAAACACGACTGACAAGTTTTTACTCAAAAAGTACATACAAACATATAAGTTATATACATTTTTGAAATCGCCTTTACAGCCCTTTAATTTGATACCCCACTCGATAAGATTCATAAAATTTTTTTTTTTGGTCTGCTATTTATCGCATAAATAATCCGAAATTTTGTTTTTATGATGACGTCATATAGCCTATGTCACTCGGAGGAATGCAAGGAATCTAAAAATACCTCTCACATCAAAATCTGTTAAGCCGTTCAGGTCTTATGGTGGAATAAAGAAACTTACATACATACATACTTACATACATACATGAACCCTGAAAACATAACACTCCTTTTTTGGTCGTGTAAAAAATAAATAAAAGTGATCGAATGTATAATACATGGAATTGATGAGAAGTTGCATCTTGCATATCTAAAAGAAATGTGTCGAAATAATCCTACAAGTACTTCCAAGTTCAATCATAACAAACAGTCTCAACAAAATGATCTGATATGCACAACTTGTAAAAAAAAAACAGGCCACCATTTCGAATTCTGTAAGAGTAATTTTCAACACACTTGCTCGTAAAGTGGGTCTTATTACATCGAATTTAGGCCCATAATGCCATATATTACGAAGGTATTACGAATATATTACGGAGGTGTTTGGAAATAAAAATTACCATACTGCGCTATACAAAAGATAGAAAACTAATGCGTGTTATGAATTCCACAAAGCATTTTTAATTTAGCCGCATAATACATATAAGATCAAATAGGAAAAATAACAACAGTTTTTAAATAAGCAAAGATAATGATTTTTATACAGCCAAGCACTGGCTGTATGGCAATACACCATCCGCAGCATGCACCGCGCGCTCCCTGCGCACGGCGCGGGGCGGCGGGTGGCGGCGCGCGAATAAAATACAAGACTATATTTATTATGTTGTGTTTGTTAGGTACATTTTCCGATTTTCGCCGTGTTAGCATATTAAATAAATATTTAATAAAATGTCGACTAGTATGGAAGAATATGTAAATTTAACTCCACCTGAAATCATTAACGAGGTGCGTAATGCAAGTAATAGTTTATTGCCTCCAAAATCAAACGTAAGTATTTGGCGGCATACGAATGTTTTATAAAGTGGAGGAATGACAAAAGGGCGCAATCGTTTTCCGATAATTAGATGTTAGGACCACATTATTTTTTTTTACTCACAAGTGTGTTGAAAAACGTCGTACGATACACGTGTGCATTTGGTCATTACGCACACTCGGCTTTATTCAATATCGCCTCTTGTGCGTAATGACCAACTTTGCACACTTGTTTCGTAATGTACTATTATGTTACTTTTACAAACAATTTGGACTCTCGCAATAAATAAATGTGAAACCTGTCATAAAATGGGTGATAAAACTAAGGACTGTTATACAAATAAACACAATCAGACAAGTCAATCCAGTAAAAGTAAAATATTCTAAAATCCTCTAAAATCTGAATTTGATAAAATCGTAATGATTCAGTACTAGCTTTAAATCAGAATTTTATAAAATGGTTAAAGTCAATAACTCATCTGAAAGTCTTTTTCCTTTATAAATTTTGGAAATGACAGTTTTCTAATTAATGCTAATTTAACTTTTAAATTTCATCTTAAAACTATATGTAATTCAGTTGATTTTAATTGTGTAGTTTTCAAATTGGTAAAACTAGATTTAACTTTACTGTCGCCCGCAGCAGCGAAAGTTTTATCCCTTAGGATAAGAGATGGCGCCACTTTTACAAAAAAACTTTAAAAAAATCTACAAGCAAAACTACTGCACCGATTTTGATAAATATGGTCTCAAATGACAGATAATTACTTAATCTACCATATAAAAAAAATATAGTATAAAAAAAACTTAGAAAATGCCCGAATTTTAGCTATATTTGGAAAAATATTTAGTTTTTTTTCGGTTTTTATTTGTTTATAAAAAAAATATCTTCCATGGAGTATATTTTAATTAAACAATGCTATTGCCAATTAAATACAGTATTTTATAAAAAAAACTGCATGTCAATATCTTTAATAATTATGGAGATATTAAATTATTAATGAGGGAATTAATTTCTCGGGTGCCCCGATTTCAACAATCTAGGCATATCAGACCAACGCTTATTTACCATTTTACTAAATGTATTTTAGAAACTATGGTCAACAAAGCATTTATAGGATTTTTTGGAAGATTTAATTAAAAAAAATATGTTAAGAGTACCTATATTATATGAAAAATTAAAAAAAAAAAAGATATTTTTAAGCACATTCTTCTTCATGGTGGTGCTGGACATTTATAATGCTATTGGTGGAACTGAAAAGAAAGAATATATTATTTTAAAAGTTAAATTTAATAGTCAAATAATTTTATAGTAAATAGATATATCTCTATCTAAATGAGAACATAACGGACTTTTTGGAATCAATTTTGAATGGTAATTTTATTGTATAATGTATTATTTTATACCTATAGGTAATAGCGGGTAATCCCGGTCAGATGACAATACCGATCACCACACTATCTCGCAAAATATTTGGTTTACGGGCACCCAACATTCAAAAACGATGGCGTGATTGTTCCCCGCCCGGATACACCGACCCCCGCTCAGTTCCGACCGCGCAGCGCTGAGAGCAAGACGAGTGTCTGTTTCGAGACGTTTCCTTATAACTTTTTGGTCGTAGAAAATAAGACGTGAGTATCGAAATATTTACGTTTCATTAACTGTTCATACTTTTTGTTGTGAATCACTCAGTTAGCTATCCATGTAATTAGATATTTACAGCTATATGCAATAAGTTTCTTCTTAAATAATTTATAACCTCAAAAAATCATAGATGGGCAATGCCGGTCACGCTGACCGGTATTGCCCGCGAGACAGTTATTTAAGTAGATAATATTTTTTGTCAAAAATAGTTATTGTTATTTGTTCTAAACTTATTCCTTGTCTAATACTCAATTCTTATTTAATTTTAGAATGCCACGGAATAGAAGCCAAGGATTGAAGGTGAAATGGAGTCCAAGTGATTTAAGCAGGGCATTCCAACTCGTCGATGAAGGGACACCGATAAGAGAAGCGGCACGTTCCACTAATATTCCTTTTTCAACTCTCCAAGAAAGACTGAAAAATAGGAACTCTAATTCTCCGTCTCTGGGCAGGAATCCAGTATTTACAAAGGAACAGGAAGCAGAAATGGCAGACCAAGTAAAATTTCTCGGTAAGATATTTTATGGATGTACTTCAATTCAAATTAGAAAAATGGCTTATGAATATGCTGTTAAAAATAATTTGAAACATACCTTTAATGAAGAACAGAGAATGGCTGGTAAAGATTGGCTTATGGGTTTTATGAAGAGGAATCATTTATCTGTTCGTAAAGCAGAAGGTACGAGCTTAAACAGAGCAATTGCTTTCAATAAAGATGAAGTTCGTATATTTTTCACACTGCTTGGGGAGTTGATGGAGAAATATCATTTTTTACCGAGAAATATTTATAATGTGGATGAAACTGGGATCACCACAGTACCAGAGCCAGGTACGGTTATTACTGAGACGGGACAAAAACGTGTGGGGTCCATAACATCTGGTGAAAGAGGTAAAAATGTAACAGTTGTGTGTGCAGTGAGTGCAACGGGAGTGTATCTGCCACCCATGTTTATTTATCCACGTCAAAGGCATTCACCAGCTTTAGAGAATGACGGTCCTCGAGGTGCTATATATCGCTGCTCAAAAAATGGATGGATTAATGAAGAGCTTTTCTTAGAATGGCTAAAACATTTTGCGACTTTAACTAAACCTTCGGAGAATGACCCCATACTGCTCATATTAGATAATCATTGCAGTCACATCTCTTTAAAAGCGTACGAGTTTTGTAAAACAAATAACATTACGATGCTGTCATTACCACCGCACGGATCTCATCGGATTCAGCCTTTGGACGTATCTATCTTTGGCCCTTTTAAAGTAGCATATAAACAAGAGTGTAACCTTTTAATGAAATCTGGATTGAAACGAACGATCGGTCAAAATGATGTTGCTTCAATGTTTCGAAAGGCTTTTCAAAAAATTGCAACCATACCAAAGGCTGAAGCAGGATTTGCTGCTACTGGAATATATCCATTAAACCCGGATATATTTACTGACGAAGACTTCCTGGCTGCTGAAGTATTAAATAACTGTGAGTCTGCGGAGGCGGTAGAAGAGAGGCGTTGCCTGGACAATAAGACACCAGATCAAATCATCCCATCAACTACAGATCTTTATGGATCAGTACCAAATTCACCATCCATACTTGTAGATCATAGCCAAAAAACTCCTACAAAATCACCCCAAATTCTGGAAAAAATTACCCCTGAGTTACCTTTAACTTCATTAGTTACCTCGAACAATATTCTTCAGGACCAATCACCAGCTTGTACTGCTCCAAAAACCAGCGCAGTTACATCTAACCGAGATCTGCCAACTTATGTAGAAGATTCTGTGCCCTCAACTTCAGGAGTTACTGCCAAAGATCTTCTTCCAGTTCCAAAAATGCTTGACATTACTAAGAAAGTATGTCGAAGACAGCATGCAAAAATCTTACTAGCACTCCTTATAAGGCGGTCTTGATTGAGAAAGAAGAACGAAGAGCAAAAAGAGAAAAGAAAAAAGAAAGTAAATCCAAAGGGGCTAAGAAGGATCCAGGAAGAAAGATGGCGAAGAAAAGACCAGCTAATGCATCTATAAGAAAGGTGAAAAAAAGGGTGCTCCAGGAGAGAAATAATGAAAGTTCATCGGATTCAGAAATTGAATTGACCGACGTACGAGATGATGACGACACCGATATTGACGATATGGAAAACAAATGTCTGATATGCCATGATTACGGTCGTAACAATGAATTGTGGTATAGATGCGTGCAGTGTGGTCTTTGGGCTCATGCTGAGTGTTCAGGCTGTGAGTCACCCGAAGGGTACACTTGCGATTTCTGTCGCTAAAGGGGTGACCGGCATTGTCATTCTACTGACCGACATTACCCGCAAAGTTGGCAATACAGGTCAAAACTATCTTTTTTTTCAATTTTTTATTGTGATTTAATTTTTAAACATATTGATCTCGTTGATTGTGATTATTATAGAAGGATACTCAAAGTTATGTTGTATTAATAGTTTAGAAATAAAAGGTTGATTTTTCTACATTTTTTGTTTAATTTTCCTTAGGTGACCGGCAATACCCGTCCTTACCCTAGGGGCTCAAGGGGGCTGGACGCCTAAGTGGTTCGATGCCACCCCGATTTGGTCAAAACTGAGCCTTCTTGATCATTGCGGGTGCAAAACTTCCTGCGACACTCTTCGCTGCAGTTACCAACGCATCAGCCTGCCATGCACTTTGCAGTGCAAATTTTGCAAAGATGATTATGACAACCAAAGGTAAATAAGTATTGTTTGTAATAAAATCTATGTTGTTTTGTCCGTTCGCCGCCGTAATATTCTAGCGCGTGCGGTAGTTTCATATTAGTAGCATCGCGCCGACGCGACGGCGACGGCTAGTCGCGAGCGACCATTTTGAATTAGTATTGTTTTGGAGAGCGCGCGGTGAGGGCACGCCGCATGAAATAACTCGTGCTAGGCACGCCATTTTGTCTAAGGCCACATTGGCATAACGGATTATCCATTGTGATGTGTAATTATTAATTAGTTTGGATTGTAATGTTGAATTTCCCTTTTGTTAAATAACTATTGAACGTTTGTGTTTGTGAAAAAACCTGTTATTGTGACTTTTTCTTGTGAGAGGTGAAACGTGGCTGGCTGTTCACATCTAGCTGTTCCCGAGTGAACCTTCGAGAAGAAACCTACGTATTTGTTCTGGGGAATTGAGATCTCATGGGTTAGGTAGGGTGATTAGGGATCCCCCCTTTCCGAAGACATTCAAGATTGGGTCCGAAGATTAAGAAGATTCAGTTTGGTAAGTGGTTTGCAATTGTAGTTATTAAGTTAGGTTATTATATAGGGCCCTGTAGCTCCCGTTATAAGCTATGGTGGTAGCAGTCTGCGTATAGTTTAAGTTAGGTTTTAGTCGGACAGACGTAGTGCCGGGTCGAGGTTTTTACCGGTATTTTTTTTACCCGGTAAATTTTTCGGTACCGAACCCTCCCGCCATTTCGTTTGCCCGGATTCTCTGCGCACAAGTATTTATCCTTAGACTAAATACTAAGAATTATACTATTGTAATAACAAAGTACGATTCTACTTGTCTTTATATAGCGATATGGAAGAGCGGGGTCTACTGGCACAAGCATTCCTATGCTTAAAAGTAGACCCCAACAATGTATTTATCTGAAGAATTGTACTTAATGAATAAATAATTTAGATTTTTTTTAAATATAGGTATAAAGATTTAAATTACCATTCAAAATTTATTCAAAAAAATTCCGTTATGTTCTCTATATCTCTTATTCACTATAAAATTATTTGACTATGTATTGAATTTATTTTTAAAATAATACCTATATTTTTTCTTTTCAGTTCTAACAATACCATCATAGACGTAAATTCTGTGATCATATATGTCCAGCACCACCATGACGAAAAATGTGCTTAAAAATATCTTTTTTTTTATTTTTCATATAATCTAGGTACCTACTCCTAACAATTTTTTTTTATTGAATCTTCCGAAAAATCCTATAAATACTTTGTTGACCATGGTTTCTAAAATACATCTCGTAAAATGATAAATAAGCGTCCGTCCGATATGCCTAGATTATTGAAATTGGGGCGCCCGAGAAATTAATTTCCTCATTAATAATTTAATATCTCCATAATTATTAAAGATATTGACATGCAGTTTTTTTTACAAAATACTGTATTTAATTGGCAATAGCATTGTTTAATAAAAATATACTCCATGGAAGATAATTTTTTTATAAACAAATAAAATCCGAAAAAAAACTAAATATTTTCCAAATAAAGCTAAAATTCGGGCATTTTCTATTTTTTTTTTATACAATATTTTTTTACATGGTAGATTAAGTAATTATCTGTCATTTGAGACCATATTTATCAAAATCGGTGCAGTAGTTTTGCTTGTAGATTTTTTTAAAGTTTTTTTGTAAAAGTGGCGCCATCTCTTATCCTAAGGGATAAAACTTTCGCTGCTGCAGGTGAAATCGCTTATTTTGATCCCTACTATCACTGTGCAAAGTGGCTTGCTTCCATCACAAAGTGCAGCTTTCGGGCGAAATTTCGCCATAAGACCTAGTACTAATTGCCGGGGGTGGCAGCGGACGTGCCTGTGACGTCCGCCGCTGCTAGCAGCGTAAACCAGCTGCTGCAGCCGCAACCCTCGACTCCAGTCCCTCCAGTGGACGGGCCGATGTCGTCCGGGTACACAACAACCCACAACGTCTAGTGAGTACAATACTGTTTCGTCTACCCCTAACTTTTTATTAAATTTTGAAAATCTGTCTCAGTTGTTACAATCGCTTGCCAAACCGGGGTTTTCGTCAGCAATTCACTCTAATAAGAACATGATACCGGAATTTGATCCGTCTATAAAAAATCATCGAATAGACCAATGGTTAGCGAAAGTTAATGAGTGTGCCGTGATATATCGTTGGGACGAAACGCAAATCATGCATTATGCGCTTCCTAAGCTTGTAGGTAATGCGAAACGCTGGTACGAAGGGCAAATTTCAATTTCTCATACATGGCAACAGTGGCAAATTTTTTGCACAAAGCTTTTCCAACTGAAACAAATTACGGCGTCCTTTTGACAGAAATGCTCCAGCGACGACTTAAATATGGTGAAAATTTAGAGGAATACTATTATGATAAAGTGATGTTATTGAACGCATGCGACATTTCTGGTAAAAGGGCTATAGACAGTATTTTTCACGGCATTGACGATCGAACGATCCGGGCTGGTGCATCTTCTGCACGATTTACTGAACCGGAAGACTTACTGAAATTTTTAAAAGACGTTTGTAAAGAACAAAAAGATATTTCTATAAGTTCTAATTGGAACAAAAATAAGCAAAGTAATTTAGATAAATCTAATGATAAAACGATATCTAATTCAATAGCTTCCCAGAACAATGTGATCGATTTTTGTTTTAACTGTAAACAAAAATTTCACAAAAAAATGAACCGACTTCCATTGTAAATCATGAAATCCTAGATGATTTAATTTTTAATTTGGCACCGACTTCACCTCATTCAGTAGGTAGCATGCCAATACATTTTTCTTTTTGATTAATCTGCCTATTAAGTTATTTCATGATTTTAAGTTTTACAATGGAAGTCGGTTCATTTTTTTGGGAAAAAAAATTTATTTTATCATTTTTAATGCACTTGGCGCAATTTTGTTGTTATGAAAACTTAAACTTATTTTTTCACTGGCCAAAATTTAAGAAATCGAAACATTTTATGTCAGTTTGATTTGAAATGTCAGAATTCCACGGAATTTTTGGCACATAAATAGACCAAGAGCCCGCGACGACCAACCTGCCTTATTTCAAAAATGCTGAATGTTTCTCTGTGTGGGATATACGTGTAAAAGAGATTAGTGACTACGCATGAAGCTTGAATCTTAGTTGCTTATGCAGGTAATATGGATAGTAAAAGTGAATTTTATAGGTCGAAAGCAGCTTTGGGGACCTCTCAAAGTATTATTAAGCTATTATAATAAAACAAACATGACTGTAATTTAGTCAAGTTACAATGTCTGGCAGGGGTTTGTATCTACACCAATGGCTTGGCAATGGATGGCATGATTTCTCATATTATTCGGAAAAAAATCTTAAAAAAACTCTTACATTAAGGAAACTAAGCTACCACTTTAAATATGTTTGCTACAAATTATCTGCCTAAGCAATCATGACCTAATTTTTTAGTCGCTAATCGCTATTTCTGTGTTGGGGACATGCATAAAGAATCTTGAGTTTTCATAAAATAAGGAAGGGCATGCTGTCGCGGGCTTTTGCTCTATAATCCAATGTTTGAATTTTTATATTTTGTTAGGTATCTTTAAAATTACCGAACAGATTCTAACGTGGTTAAAATGGGACCAACTTAGGAATAAACTATTTCGAATGAAACAATAATTTCGGAATTCAGTCGGAGAAATCGGCGAACATACATAAAAAAAAAACATACATACATCGAAACATATAACCTCCTCCTTTTTTGGGAAGTCGGTTGAAAAGGCCATAAAGTGCCACAATGTCCTAAACCGATCATTAAGTGTACGGGATGCAGACGATTTGGACATTCTGTTCCCGATTGCAAGGATAAAAACAATGAGTCAAAAAATAATGAAAAATGAGAAATGTTTATTGACAGTAGGTATACCATCCCGTAACAGGCTTTTATTATTTAAATTCATCAGGTAGATTTTTTTTTATTGATTTGGGAAGCGATTGCACATTTTAAACTTAAGAAACAGTAATTAAATTATAGTGACTATTAGTAAAAACTTACCCTCAATTCATAGTGTTGATAATGTGAAAATACCGTTGTTAGGCAAAACTCAAATTGAACTTTTTATAGATTTTGTTAAAGCTGAGATTGTTGCGTAAATTTTAAAGAACGATTATATACCAGGCCAGAATTTGACGGAGTTACCCCATATTGCCCCTCCCAATAATAACTAAGATTTAGAAATTTGCGGCCTGTGGTGTGGCCCTAGAATAGCACCAACCCATCTCTTCCCGTGGGTGTCGTAAGAGGCGACTAAGGGATTTAAAACACCGGAGGATGGGCAGCAGCATCTTTCCGCGTACTATGCCATCACACTGCGATCGCCAACCCGCCTGCCAAGCGTGGCGATTACGGCAAAACCCTCCATGGATGAAATCCTTGGGGGAGGCCTTTGTCCAACAGTGGACGTCTTTCGGCTGAGAGAAGATTATTTGAAAATATTTTATGGGATTGTTACCAACATTTATTTCATTGTTGTGGTTTAAAGTATTTAAGATCAAATTTTTTAGAACCAATTAAAAAAGAGAAAATAAATACCTATCAACCAAAATGTATTTGTTGAACAAATGGAAAAGGTTTATGATTTAATTGATAAGTACCGAATTTCTTTCGCTCAAAAGTTATCTCAAATAGGCTGTATCAACTTTACTGAATTTTAGAGATTAATTAAAAGTTAAAACTTCAGTTTTGTAGGTATATGGCCATATCGGCTAAGTCAGTCCAGCCTTGGATCGCAATTTCTAGTCAAAGCACCTCAAATGGAGGTACTTCTGATTCTGACGAAGGATCGGTCTTGGCGAGTGAGGGATAAGTCTATGGCCTAATGATTAGCTTATAATTTCATAGTTATTATATTAGAAGATTTCTAGTTGATAAAAATATTATTAAATATTTAAAACTGGTACCATAAATGAAAATAACATTAAGTTACTTATGTGATTTTATTGTATTTGATGTTATTTAGGTATTAGAACAAATTATTACATTAAGAAATGTTATTTGATATCATTAATGTATAATTGCTACAACTTAAGAATATTAAGTAATCTTTTTTTGTTCATGTCATATTTTTGTTAATGATAATATCATAAAATAGAATAAATTAAATGGTTGATTTTTGTAAATGAGAGAGATAGGTAGGTGACGATCTGGAGATTGATACGGTTGGGAAGTCTGGATGCAATATTATTGCTCTTGACTTATTAACTAGTTGTCAACTGCAGATGGAGATAGGTGACGATCTGGAAGTTGGCACGGTCGGGAAATTTTCAGCTGTATGACAGCTGTTAATTTTTCGATGAGGGGTCAACTGCAGATGGAGATAGGTGACGATCTGGAAGGTTGGCACAGTCGAGAAATTTGCAGCTGTATGACAGCTGTTCATTTTTCGATGAGGGGTCAACTGCAGATGGAGATAGGTGACGGTCTGGAAGGTTGGCACGGTCGGGAAATTTGCAGCTGTATGACAGCTGTTCATTTTTCGATGAGGGGTCAACTGCAGATGGAGATAGGTGACGGTCTGGAAGGTTAGCACGGTCGGGAAATTTGCAGCTGTATGACAGCTGTTCATTTTTCGATGAGGGGTCAACTGCAGATGGAGATAGGTGACGGTCTGGAAGGTTGGCACGGTCGAGAAATTTGCAGCTGCATGACAGCTGTTCATTTTTCGATGAGGGGTCAACTGCAGATGGAGATAGGTGACGGTCTGGAAGGTTGGCACGGTCGGGAAATTTGCAGCTGTATGACAGCTGTTAATTTTTCGATGAGGGGTCAACTGCAGATGGAGATGGTGACGGTCTGGAAGGTTGGCACGGTCGGGAAGTTTGCAGCGGTATGACAGCTGTTAATTTTTCGATGAGGGGTCGACTGCAGATGGAGATAAGTGACTATTTGGTATGTGGACGGTCATGGAGTTTTGCAACTAGATAGTTGTTAATTTCAAGATGAGGAGTTCACTGTAAACGGAATTTTCTAGAACTGTCGTCATGAGGCAGATACACTTTACGAGCCTAGCAGCTCTTGATTTCTGATATCGCTAGAGTAAGCTTATATTTAAATAGCGCATAAGTTTGAGGACAAACATAATGTCAGTGATGTCAGTATGGTCGAATGGGGTGATTATTTGAAGATGCGCATTTTGGCCTATTAAAAGAGATCGTGAAATAATTGCTCAAATAACGTTCTTTATATGTTAAAGGCGTTCTTTGATACTATCCATATAATATTCTTCGGGAGGGACACTAAAAACTCTTTTAGTTTTTCAGTTTTCAGCTATTATTTTTTTATGCGAACGGTAATGATATATTTAAACAAATGGTAATTATGTTCAAAAACGGTAAAGAGAAAAATATGAAATGGTAAGTAGGTTTGAGGAAAAACACAAAAGAAAACAATTGAAAATCAGGTTTATTGGCTTTAGGTGTCTCTCTTTCAAATTTACCCTCAAAATAACCACCGAACTGACACTCGCTCGAAATGTCGACCCTCAGAATTCCAATACTTGGCTTCGCATTTAGGGCAGTGCCTTCAAAATGGAGCTTTTTTGCAAAAGGGGTTTCTTGGCAGAGAACCCAGACTTGTATCTTGTTGGGGTTGTATTGGACTAGGTTTAGACCCAATCCGAGACTCGCGCAAGAGACACATAACGTCCGACGCAATCCTGTTTCGACACTCCTCAGTAGCCTCACGAGAGAGATTAGCACGTCCATTAAATAAGTCATCTCCAGTACTGTCATCTGCATAGCAATGCATGTTGCTGATTTGCAACATGTCTTTGATATGCAGAATGAACAGTGTGGGTGACAGGATGCAGCCTTCGGGGACGCCAGCATTCACAGGTTTAAATTCAGAGCATGATCCATTTATAGCGACCTTAATGCTACGTTCTCGGAGAAAGCTGTCCAGCCATGCGCACAATCTCTCGGGAAGCTCGTACGAAAGTAATTTGGAGAGACGCGCCTTGTGCCACACCCAATCAAAAGCCTAGAAACGTTCAAACTAAAGGCCACAGCCTCGCCCTTACCCTCAATTGCCTCAGCCCAACGATGTGTTAGATAAACAAGAATCACCAGCTGAGCGGCCGCGTCGGAATCCATATTGGCAATCACTTAGAAGCTGGTGATCCTTAAGATACACTTCTTCTTCTTCTTCTCTTAGCCGAAAGACGTCCACTGCTGGACAAAGGCCTCCCCCAAGGATTTCCACAACGACCGGTCCTGCGCTGCCCGCATCCATGCGCAACCCGCGACCTTCACCAGGTCGTCGGTCCACCGAGTAGGAGGCCTGCCAACACTACGTTTTCCGGTTCGTGGTCGCCACTCGAGAACTTTTCTGCCCCAACGGCTATCTGTTCTGCGAGCTATGTGCCCCGCCCACTGCCACTTAAGTTTGGCGATTCTGCGGGCTATGTCGGTTACTTTAGTTCTCCTACGGATCTCCTCATTTCTGATTCGATCACGCAGGGAAACTCCGAGCATAGCGCGCTCCATCGCCCTTTGGGTGACCTTGAGCCTTCTTATGAGGCCCATAGTAAGCGACCACGTCTCTGTTCCGTATGTCATTACTGGCAACACACACTGGTCAAAGACCTTAGTCTTGAGACACTGCGGTATTTTGGACGAGAAGATATCGCGAAGCTTCCCGAACGCTGCCCAGCCGAGTTGGATTCGACGGTTGACCTCTTTCTCGAAGTTGGACTTACCTAACTGAACTGTTTGTCCCAGGTATACATAATTGTCAACAACTTCGAGTGTAGAGTCTCCAACCTTTAGAGGAGTGGGTGCGACACGGATATTAGACATGATTTTCGTCTTGTCCATGTTTATTTTTAGACCCACTTGTTGAGAGGCTCTACAGAGGCCATCGAGCATTGTGCCTAGGTCTTCCAAGGTCTCAGCCATGACTACGATATCGTCAGCGAATCGAAGGTGAGTGAGGTACTCGCCGTTGATATTGATACCGAGTCCGCTCCAGTCCAGAAGCTTGAAGACATCTTCCAGGGCGGCAGTGAACAGTTTCGGAGATATAACGTCTCCCTGTCTCACCCCTCGCTTCAACTGGATAGGTTTCGAGCCTTGATCCTGGAGACTCCATCCAAGATACCCTAGAATGCTGATTAATCATTCATCAAGGATGGAGTTCGCCGCGAAAACAGACGACAGTAGGTCAGCTTTGTCTCTCGGGGAGTAAGCAAAAGAGTCGTCAACCCTGCGTAGGTGGGAGCGATGGCCGACAGAAGTTACCCTGGACAGCTTTAGCGAGAGACCAAAACGCATAACTTCCAAAAAGATGGCGGGTTAGCCTCTCGCCAACTCTGCCGATGAACTAGGCCCTAGCAGCAGCCATTTGCTTTTTGTAGGACCTGGAGGCGGAGTTATACGCGCTGCAGCCCAGGCTTGAACGACAAACGACGCCCCAAGATGAAAAACACCCCCAAACCAGGGCTTCGACCCTCCACCAATAGGCACTGCAGAATTTGGAATAGATAATTCCATCCTCTGCAATATCACATCGGCGACAGCGTCAGCACAGGCGCTAGGATCCATCCAGCGCCGACAAACCATCCCAATCTGCCGATCTTTAGTGCCATATGCAGCGAGAACCAGTAACTGGTTAGAGTACGACACGAGTAATAGGCACGATACTCCTTACTAGGCAGTGATCAGAAGAGCCAAGAGGCGTAACAACGATCACCTAGTAGTGCTCAGGATGCGAGGTTAGCAGGAGGTCCAACAAGGACCAATCACATTCAACTCGCAGCCAGATGATAGACAGATCCCTACCATCTAGATTCACTAGGCGATGACAGCAAATCCTCACTCGATATTTTCGTCCCAGTGAAAAGAGCAGGTCAGGCCTTGCCGTCTCGAGGTGATGGTGGACGGCGTTAAGATTAGAATGGAGTCCCCTATTATTAGTGAAGTCTATAGAGAGCGTAGAAGGGGATGCCTGTACTTTATCGCTAGAGAAATGAGCGGCACTGTGCCCTCCCCAGAATACATAAGGCAGCCTGAGCTTATAGGTTCAGGGAGGGAGTCTCCAGTACTGGTAGTAGTTGTTCTGTTAGTTCCGCTGGCATATTTAGTCGTCATCATAACTGAAAACGTATTAAAAAAACATAAAGGTAGACAGCAAGTAAAATTAAAATATAATTTCTCATCACCATTCATATTTAGCTAATTACCATTTGTAAAAAGTGAATGGTATAAAATGGTAAATAGCAAAGTGGTAATTAGAAATTTAGATGTTTGTTCATTTTGATCACGTTTCGTACTACTTACTATTTTGAAACCTACAAATACTTAAAATAAACCCTTTAATGTCTATAATAAAACCTTAATAATGCAATGTTATACATCTACTTACCATTAAACGCAAAAACTGTAAAGAGAACATGAAAAAAACAAAATCGAATTCGGATACTTTGATCACAAAATATTCGACACTAAAGCATTATTTGGCATGTTTGCTCCGCTCGATCGACGAGCGATGCTGCAGTCTACCCAACAAAGTATTAAGGGTAAGCGCAAGTTAATTAGAAGCAAAGATATTAAGGCGAGATGGTAGTCCAAATGTGTTAATGATTGTCATTTTTCATGACGAAATTTACCTACTTAGAATTTAATTACGAACTTGAAATTAATACAGCATATAATACACAACTAGTTTTGCGTGGCGCGCGAGGTGCAAGCACCTCGCGTGTTGTGCAGGGGCATTAAAACAATGCAGTTGCGATTGCACGAAATTTTTTGGGAAATTGTAAAAAAGTCATCTACATAAAAAAGTTGTCGGTTGGGATTAGGTGAAGAGCCGAAAGGTTATTATGGCTTATGCTCTTTGCTATGAAAACGCAGCTCGGCCTTCGGCCTCGCTTGTCCCGGCTGGAGGAGGGGCTCGGCCTCCGGCCTCGCCTCACCTCTCGGATTCATATACGCAGCTCGGCCTTTGGCCTCGCAGGCCAAGGCGCCTCGGCCTTCGGCCTCGGCCCCACGGCTGGTTACTGGGGGTTCGAGATGCAATGAGGAGGTCATCCATGTAGACGGATGGCTCGGCCTTCGGCCTCGCCCCGCTCTTTGCGCCCGAGACGGAGCTCGGCCTTCGGCCTCGCTGCTCAGCTCGGCCGGCGGCCTCACATCACTTATTTTATTTTTAAAAAGGAAGGGGAGGAAGGGCTCGGCCTACGGCCTCGCCATTTAGTTCGGCCTTCGGCCTCCCACCCCATTTTAATCAAAAAAAAATGGGCAGGGGTGAAGAGCTCGGCCTATGGCCTCTCATCCCTTATTTTGATTCAAAAAAAGGAAGGGGACGAAGGGCTCGGCCTACGGCCTCGCCATTTAGTTCGGCCTTCGGCCTCACACCCCCATTTTAATTTAAAAAAAATGGGAAGGGGTGAAGGGCTCGGCCTGCAGCCTCGCCGCTTAGCTCGGCCTATGGCCTCACATCCCTTATTTTATTTCAAAAAAGGAAGGGGGCGAAGGGCTCGGCCTACGGCCTCGCCATTTAGTTCGGCCTTCGGCCTCACACCCTCATTTTAATTTAAAAAAAATGGGCAGGGGTGAAGAGCTCGGCCTGCGGCCTCGCCGCTTAGCTCGGCCTATGGCCTCTCATCCCTTAATTTATTTCAAAAAAAGGAAGGGGGCGAAGGGCTCGGCCAACGGCCTCGCCATTTAGTTCGGCCTTCGGCCTCACACCACCATTTTAATAAAAAAAGGGAAGGGGTGAAAGGCTCGGCCTGCGGCCTCACATCCCTTATTTTTTTTTTTAAATGAAGGGGAGGAAGGGCTCGGCCTACGGCCTCGCCATTTAGTTCGGCCTACGGCCTCACATTCACATTTTTATAAAAAAATGGGAATTGGGAAAGGGCTCGGCCGGCGGCCTCACATCCCTTATTTTATTTTAAAAAAGGAAGGGGAGGAAGGGCTCGGCCTACGGCCTCACATCCTAATTTTTATAGAAAAAATGGGAAGGGGGGAAGGGCTCGGCCTGCGGCCTCACTTCCTTATTTTTATAAAAAAATGGGAAGGGGAGAAGGCTCGGCCTGCGGCCTCGCCACTCAGCTCGGCCGACGGCCTCACATCCTCATTTTTATAAAAAAATGGTAAGGGGAAGGGCTCGGCCTGCGGCCTCGCCACACAGTTCGGCCTACGGCCTCACATCCGTTATTTTATTGAAAAAAGGAAGGGGGGAGGGCTCGGCCTGCGGCCTCGTCCAGTACTTTGCTCACAAGACGGAGCTCGGCCTTCGGCCTCGCCTGGACGCAGCTCGGCCTCCGGCCTCGCTTACCGCGGAGCCTCGGCCTTCGGCCTCGGCTCCCCGTCTGGTGACTTGGCTGGCCCATACAAAACTCGTCGAAAAAAATTTCGAAAAAAAAAAAAACCTGTCAGTTTGGGGGTCCCACGGTCTCAACATAAAAAATTGTCTATGACGGTAAAAGTCTACGAGTCCGTTTTCCCCCCAAAAATCCCCAATGAAGTTTGTATGAAAAAACAAAATTTAGTATGGAGAAAAAAAAAAAGTCAAAAAAACCATAGACTACCGCCGGCTGTTGTCGTTGCCCAGGGTCCTCTATGACATTTGGTCGAGCACCCCCCCGCTTATCTATTATGGTTTCCGCGGGCAGTACCCCCTATCAGTCCGAAACTGCTCCAAGTTCCACTTTCGTATTTTTCCCGGTGCCTCCTTACCCCCCTCCACACTTCCCCATCATTACTTTTTCCCAGTTGTGAGTTCCGTAGAACAAACTAATTATGTCAGTGAGTGAGTGAGTGGTATTGTAGCTTTATATACTAGATGTCGCGTGCTGCGCGAGGTGCAAGCACCTCGCGTGCTGTGCAGGGCAGTATTTTTTTTGCAGTTGCGAAAGGTTGAAAATCTTTAAGGAAATTATGAAGAAGTCATCTACAAAGAAATGTTGTCGGTTGGGATTAGGTGAAGAGCCGAAAGGCTGCTCTGGCTTTTGCTCTTTGCTGTTAAAACGCAGCTCGGCCTACGGCCTCGCTGGCGGCGCAAGCTCGGCCTTCGGCCTCGCTTGCCCCGGCTGGAGGAGGGGCTCGGCCTCCGGCCTCGCCTCGCCTCTCGGATTCATATACGCAGCTCGGCCTCCGGCCTCGCTTGCCGCGGAGCCTCGGCCTTCGGCCTCGGCTCCCCGGCTGGTGACTTGAGGTATGAGTTGTCGTCATCACGTCATCCATGAATGGCTCGGCCTTCGGCCTCGCCCAATTCTTGTCGCACGAGACGGAGCTCGGCCTTCGGCCTCGCCTGGACGCAGCTCGGCCTGCGGCCTCGCAGGCGCAAGCTTCGGCCTCCGGCCTCGCTTGCGCGGCTGGGGGAGCTCGGCCTTCGGCCTCGCTCCTGCCCCCCAGCCCTCGTTTTAAACGCAGCTAGGCCTTCGGCCTCGCTTGCCGCGGAGGCCTCGGCCTTCGGCCTCGGCTCCCCGGCTGGTTACTGGGGGTTCGGGATGAAATGAAGAAGTCATCCATAAACAGGATGGCTCGGCCTGCGGCCTCGCCCAATTCTTTTCGCACGAGACGGAGCTCGGCCTTTGGCCTCGCCTGGACGCAGCTCGGCCTTCGGCCTCGCGGGCGCAAGCTTCGGCCTTCGGCCTCGCTTGCGCGGCTGGGGGGAGCTCGGCCTTCGGCCTCGCTCCTGCCCCCAGCCCTCGATTTAAACGCAGCTCGGCCTCCGGCCTCGCTTGCCGCGGAGCCTCGGCCTTCGGCCTCGGCTCCCCGGCTGGTGACTTGGCTGGCCCTTACAAAAATTTTCGAAAAAAAAATTAAAAAAAAAAAAAAACACCTGTCAGTCGGGGGTCTTACGGTCACCCCCTACAATATTGTCTATGACGGTGACCCCGTACGAGTCCGTTTTCCCCCTAAAAATCCCCAGTCAAGTTTGTATGAAAAAAAAAAAAAACCATAAACTAACATCGGCTGTGGTAGTCGCCCAGGGTTCTCTATGACATTTGGTCGAGCACCCCCCCCCTATCTAGTATGGTTTCCGCGGGCAGTAGGGGTACCCGGTCCAGAACTGCTCCAAGTTCCACTTTCGTATTTTTCCCCGTGCCTCCTCCCCCCCCTCCACACTTCCCCATCATTACTTTATCCCAGTTCCGACTTTCGTAGAACAAACTAATTATGTCAGTGAGTCAGTGAGTGAGTGGTATTGTAGCTACTAGATGTCGCGTGCTGCGCGAGGTGCAAGCACCTCGCGTGCTGTGCAGGGCAATTATAAAAAAGCAGTTCCGAAAGGTTGAAAATCTTTAGGGAAATTATGAAAAAGTCATCTACAAAGAAATGTTGTCGGTTGGGATTAGGTGAAGAGCCGAAAGAGTACTTTGCCTTATGCCCTTTGCTGTTAAAACGCAGCTCGGCCTACGGCCTCGCTGGCGGCGCAAGCTCGGCCTTCGGCCTCGCTTGCCCCGGCTGGAGGAGGGGCTCGGCCTCCGGCCTCGCCTCGCCTCTCGGATTCATATACGCAGCTCGGCCTGCGGCCTCGCTTGCCGCGGAGCCTCGGCCTTCGGCCTCGGCTCCCCGGCTGGTGACTTGAGGTATGAGTTGTCGTCATCACGTCATCCATGAATGGCTCGGCCTTCGGCCTCGCCCAATTCTTGTCGCACGAGACGGAGCTCGGCCTTCGGCCTCGCCTGGACGCAGCTCGGCCTGCGGCCTCGCAGGCGCAAGCTTCGGCCTCCGGCCTCGCTTGCGCGGCTGGGGGGAGCTCGGCCTTCGGCCTCGCTCCTGCCCCCAGCCCTCGTTTTAAACGCAGCTCGGCCTTCGGCCTCGCTTGCCGCGGAGCCTCGGCCTTCGGCCTCGGCTCCCCGGCTGGTTACTGGGGGTTCGGGATGAAATGAAGAGGTCATCCATAAACACGGATGGCTCGGCCTGCGGCCTCGCCCAATTCTTTTCGCACGAGACGGAGCTCGGCCTTCGGCCTCGCCTGGACGCAGCTCGGCCTGCGGCCTCGCGGGCGCAAGCTTCGGCCTTCGGCCTCGCTTGCGCGGCTGGGGGGAGCTCGGCCTTCGGCCTCGCTCCTGCCCCCCCCAGCCCTCGAATTAAACGCAGCTCGGCCTCCGGCCTCGCTTGCCGCGGAGCCTCGGCCTTCGGCCTCGGCTCCCCGGCTGGTGACTTGGCTGGCCCTAACAAAAATTTTCGAAAAAAAAAAATTAAAAAAAAAAAAAACACCTGTCAGTCGGGGGTCTTACGGTCACCCCCTACATTATTGTCTATGACGGTGACCCCGTACGAGTCTGTTTTCCCCTAAAAATCCCCAGTCAAGTTTGTATGAAAAAAAAAAAGTCAAAAAAACCATAAACTAACACCGGCTGTGGTAGTCGCCCAGGGTTCTCTATGACATTTGGTCGAGCACCCCCACCTATCTATTATGGTTTCCGCGGGCAGTAGGGGTACCCGGTCCAGAACTGCTCCAAGTTCCACTTTCGTATTTTTCCCCGTGCCTCCTCCCCCTCCACACTTCCTCATCATCACTTTATCCCAGTTCCGACTTTCGTAGAACAAACTAATTATGTCAGTCAGTCAGTCAGTGGTATTGTAGCTATATATATTATAGGCCCAACCGCAGGAAGCTCGGCCTTCGGCCTCGCTTCCTGCTGGTTGGGTCTAAATATTATAGGCCCTCGGCCTTCGGCCTCGCTTCCTGCTGGTTGGGTCTAAAATATATATTATAAACAACCGCAGGAAGCTCGGCCTTCGGCCTCGCTTCCCGCTGGTTGGGTCTAATATATTATAGGCCCAACCGCAGGAAGCTCGGCCTTCGGCCTCGCTTCCTGCTGGTTGTTCCCGAATATGTGAAAGAGTCTGAAACGTATACTTTTTTTAAATATATATATATATTTGGTTAAAAAAAATCATAAAGTCCCCTCTATGAAAAATCTTTCAAGTCAGAATTCTTAAAATTTTCAGCGACAACATATTATTATATATATTTTTTTAATTTATAGCAAATATATCTATTGTAATAAAGTCTGAATCGATCACTTTTTTTTCTTGTCTAATATTTCAAAAGATATTTAAGAAATACCATAAAAATTATAACCTCTTCAATCTCCTGAAAATAACAGCAAAATTGTGCTATGCAAAAAACAATCTTATTACTATGCGTCCACGCTTGGCTCTCGCTTCGTTTTTGCGTGTCAGTCGGCCGCCGCCCGCGTTTATGTGACGTCGTCTCCGGACGCTCTTTCTTCTGAATTAAACAAATTTTTTTCGTACTTTTGTGAAAGAAAAATTAAGGGATCAGCATTTTTGTGCAGTGCTGTGAAAATGGGAAATAAGAAATCTATGAAAATAGCGAAAGAAATGACAAAAAAAGAAAAATAAATCACCACGACGGAATGTTATGTTTGGGTGAGTTTGAGTATCATATTCCATTCCAATTTCAAAAATGGCGTTTATCTGGAAAGGCTATAGAATTTGTCTCACCCAGCTTGCTTGTAGCAGCTACGTAAGCGTAGAGTAATGGAAAGTACACAGAGCCTGCATGCATATAGCCTGAATAAAGTGCAACTTACATGCATTTTCATATTATTTATGTAAATCAATGTGTTGTATATTTTATTTTTCAGCTCAAAGAAGAGATACCAAGATTTTGGTGGTGACAAATTGAATCATTATGATTCGTCAAGCGACAAAACGAAGGCTCGTGAATCTGTTGAGTAAGTACCTTTTTATTATTTTTATAGAATTGCTTTCTCATACTTTTAAAAGTGGTGACTAGTTAAAAAGTATGATGTTATAGATTGCAAAATTATTATATTACACAAAAATTTAAGATCAGAATCTCCATGTACACGATTTTAAGATAGTATATTTATTTCAGACATTGCACCGTTAATCCTAAACTGACCGAGGTACAGACATTGGAACCAGCAGTTATAATAACATCAGAGGCTCGACACCTCAAAGGAAAATATAAGTAAACCGTAAACAGTTTTGCAATTTTTTTATTTTTAAAAAGCTAGTTTATATATTTGTGTGTGTGTATTTTTTATGAAATATAGTATCTTTGCGTTGGTTCAGTATCCCTTAAAATAAGTACCTATTTAGAACTTACTTCGGGACTAGAATCTGTGCGATTTGACAGCATATAATAATTTTTTTAACTGTGTCATTAGGGCCATTCAAAGTATTTTTATGTTATTTTTATGAATGATGTTATCATAAATGTTGATTATTAAATTTTGAAAAATTTTTTTTTTCAAAAATTGATCACGTTTTTTTCTATTTACTTACTTTTACTTGTTAGGGAGTCACAATTCACCAATATGATATTTATATAGTCCTGGCAGCTGAAAGCTAAAGCACTGAAATATTTTCCATTCTTCGCTTACTGTTTTGCTCTTCAAACATTGTACGCTTAAAAGAGCAAAATAGTAAATTTTGCTCTTTTACCATTTTGCGACCGGTAATCATTTTGCGCTTTTAACATTATGCGCCTAAACGCCCCCCAGCTATAGTGTAGCAATGGCTTATATGTATAGGCACTGTCTAGTCTAGCCTAGCACAGTCTAGCCATAAAAATTGTTGTGTATATTTTATAAAAAATAAAAATAAATGAACCATCTTAAACGAATTGTTTTTTTAACCCTTACGATATCGCCGAATAGCGGCTAAAAAACGCAAATGGTCTCTTTCGCAAAATGTCGCATTAGGGACTTTAGATTTTTAAAGAACAACATAATTTTTTTAAGTAACTTATTTACATACAGTAAACAAAAACCCTAAATGTGATAATGTTGGTTGGTACTTAAATTTACTTCATATATATATTTTGCATAAGCGACATTCCACAAAATATGATTTTTACGGGGGAAATTTTGTGTAAGAGACCTTGGAGACCGTTTGCGACTTAGCCCAATAGGCACTTTATGAAATCCAATACAATATGTACTTTATGAATATTCATAGCATAAAATGCAGGGAAATAAAACCAAAAACTCAGAAAGTTTTTATTTTTATTTAGATTATTATGTCTTGATTTATAGTCGTGACATGTTTGTAAACTACAGGTGAAATAAATAAATAATATTATTATTTAAATATTTATCTGAATTTAATTACCCAATTAATTTGATATTAGCTATCTGGGGCTGCGCATAAGCAAGTACATTCCTTGCGACCGTCGCGTTCCGCTGCTCACCACGCCTCGCCACCGCTACCGAGTGTGGCAAGCGTTGACGTCAGCGCACACTAGGTGGCGCTAAAATCGTGGTTTAGCTGACATGGTTGTGTTATTTTTTCATTTTCCATTTTTTTTCTTACTAGCGCTCCGCCCTGTCTTCGCTCGAGAGGTACATACATAAATTGTAGCTTATGTCCTATTGGTAAAATATTTTTAAAAAAATAGTTCGGATGGGATTTTGAAAATTTATTAGTTGTGTATGGCAAAATAGATATTATTTTCACCCATTGCACCCCAAATGCAAGTATACTGGAGCCATCAACGATCTCATCTCTGCGTTATGCATACACTGTACCGGTGTTCCGGTGCAGGTGTACGCGTGGACTATTCTAATTGGTTAATGAGTTCCGCGGGATCCGCCCACTATGTCTATGTGTGTCTAAGGTGTCTTTGGTTGTGTGCTCGTTAATCGTTTTGAAGTTGAGCTAGGACCTGGTCTTAAGGTGACAACGTTCTCGAACGGTAGTGAGTGTGTAATGCTGGGACATTTTTAAACCACATTTTAAACTATTATAAACTAATCTTTGAGTATTTTTATTTTAACGTGGACTTAACAACAACATTCTATTTAAAGAATTTATTGTGTAAAGTACGTTCTTTATGATACAACTAGAGAAATTAAATATTTTGTATCAAAATCCGGGGAAAGGGACATGAATGGTAATGTGAATTTCGACATGCAATTGAAAATATAACAAAATCTATTTAATTTAACATTAATTGAATAACTGCCCCTGTTAAAACAGATAAGGGTCCACCACAAAGCTAGCCAAAAGTTTAAAAAATATGAAATTTAAACACTTCTTTTTGCCTGGAACAGCGATTTGCACGTTTTCAAATTAGATTTCGCTTGTTAGATTTTGATAAATACCAACTATAATAATTTAATGATATATTAAAAGTTCGTCAGTTGACGCATAAGTTGTCTCATGATGTAAACATTTCATTCAGTACTATTTAATTCAAACTAGTATTTTAATAACTAAAATTATTATGTAACGATAATTATATAATACATAGATTAATTTTAACTAAGCATTTTTGTAAAATTCTTATATTTTGTATCGATTTTTATAATGTACCGGTGGGGATGAACTCAAAACAACTGTCATCTATGATTTTTTAATTCATTCCTATCGCAACTGCCATACTGTGCGCATCAATAAAACATTAAAATTCAACTCGGTGTTTTTGAAAAACCTCCGTGCACCTGTAGCTATTACTATGACAATAATATGATATTTAAAAAAAAATATACTTGTGTAACAAGTAAGAGTATAAAAGTATAAGTAAAATTAAAATAAAAAAATATACGTGCTATAAAATATTTTATGAGAAAATAAACTATAAAAACCATGAATTTTAGCAAAATTATGTTTCAAAGTATAATTTTGCTGCTTAGCTCAAAATTAATCAAAACACAATATGAAGTGCAAGTTTTAATAGAACACAAATTACTTAATGATTTTCTTTTACTGGCTTACAAATGTTGATACTCCGCGCAACTCACGGCAGTCCCCTGCGAGCTGACAAGCCGAGACTGTACGCTCTTATGTTACAATGAACAGTTGCATGTCACTATGTGTGTGGTAGAGCCACGCTACTGGCCAAATTTTTGCCAGTAGCATGAATGGGCCGGCTCGTCCGGGGAAGTACCACCCTCTCACAGAAAATCGACGTTTGAGTAGTTGCCTTAACGCTTCTATGCTTCGTTCGGTGAGTGAGAGAGCCGGAGGCCCACCCCTTCCCCCCACCCCCTCAACATGGCAGCGGAATTTAATAGTAGAGTACCCCAGGAGGGTACCGGTACGTTACGTACAGGAGAATCCCTCCCTGAGCATTCTTGCTTGGGCTGCCCTACGTACTCTGGGGAGGGCAAAATCCCGCTCGTCATTGCTCAAGATAAGGCTACGGCACCCCCCCATGCACACCATGTCCATCTGTGCAATATCAGGGGTATTCACTCAAACCTCAACTCTGTCCACTACCATCTGGAGGCAGAAAAGCCTGCCTTATTCTTTTTGACGGAAACCCAGATATCGTCTCCAGCGGATACGTCATACCTTCATTATCCCGGCTACAAAATCGAGCACAAATTCGTGCCACACGCTGGCGTTTGCGTATTTGTCAGGGACGATGTCTGTGTTCGCCGTCTATGCAATCTTGAAGGCAAAGACTTGTCCACTCTATGGCTTCGTGTAGATTTTGACGACCACCCTCGCGTCTACGCTTGCCTCTACAGGTCCCACAGTGGTGATGCCAAAACTGACCGACTCATGGAGCATATTGGCACTGCAACGGACTATGTGCTGCGACAGATTCCATCCGCGGAAGTAATAATTCTTCGGGACTTTAACGCCCACCATATAGAATGGCTCCAATCGGGAAAAACCGATCATGCGGGTAGATCTGTTCACGCCTTTGCCGCGGCCTATAGTCTGTCTCAGATGGTTTTAGCCCTCACACGCATACCTGATGTGGAAGGCCATACGCCCTCACGGCTTGATCTCCTGTTGACTTCCCATCCGGATGGCTATGTAGTATCTGTTGGTGCCCCTATTGGCTCATCAGACCATTGCCTAATCCGGAGCATGGTGCCATCCACGTGCAAATTACGGCCTCGTTCCGCCGGCTGTCGCCGTGTCTGGCACTTCAAGTCAGCAGATTGGGATGGGATGCGGACCTTCTTTTCATCCTACCCCTGGGGCGAAGTTTGCTTCTCGCTTCGGGATGCTTCTGCCGTTGCCGACTCTGTTGCTGATGTGATATCGCAGGGCATGGAACTTTTCGTCCCAAGCTCTGTTGTGCCCGTTGGTGGCAAGTCTCAGCCTTGGTTTGACCGCTCTTGCAAAGAAGCGTTTTGCCAAAAGCAAGCAAGTTTTCAGTCCTGGTCCAACGCGATGGCAGCTAAGGATCCTGATGCGAATGTCCTTAAAAGGGAGTATAACTTTGCCTCTAGATCTTTAAAAAAAACTGTGGCTACGGCAAAGGCGAAACACATCGGACGAATTGGTGAGAAGCTGGCCAAACTACCCTCGGGTACACGCTCATTTCGGTCTCTTGCCAAAGCTGTCCAGGGCAATTTTTGTCAGCCATCCTTTCCACCATTGCGCACGGCAAATGACACGTTGGTCCATGATGCAAGAGAGAAAGCCGATCTCCTGGGCACCTTTTTTGCATCTAACTCTACTTTGGACGACGGTGGGAAGCCTCCTCCGACTATACCACGTTGCGCGAGTACTATGCCGGACATCCGGTTTACTCAAAAAACTGTTCGCAAATCACTTCTCTCCTCGAAGTCCACAAGTCTAATGGACCCGATGGAATCCCTGCCGTTGTGCTCAAAACTTGCGCTCCTGAGTTGGCTCCGGTCTTGACGCGTCTTTTTCGACACTCCTACTCTTTAGGCGTCGTCCCGTCTGCATGGAAGATTGCTTTAGTCCACCCAATACCCAAAAAAGGTGATCGCTCTGACCTTGGCAATTACAGGCCCATTGCCATTACCTCCTTGCTCTCCAAAATAATGGAGTCCATTATAAACCGCCAGCTCCTGTTGTACCTCGAGGAGCACCAGCTTATAAGCGATCGCCAGTACGGATTTCGTCATGGACGGTCTGCTGGCGATCTTTTGGTATTCCTGACCCATAAATGGGCGAAAGCGGTTGAGAGTAAGGGGGAAGCCCTGACGGCCAGTTTGGACATGGCGAAAGCCTTCGATCGGGTCTGGCATAAAGCCCTTCTATCAAAGCTTCCTTCCTACGGGTTGCCCGAGAAATTATGCCAATGGGTTACCAGTTTCCTCACAGGGCGCAGCATTAAAGTCGTTGTTGACGGTTCATGCTCCGAATACAAGCCCGTGAATGCTGGTGTCCCTCAAGGCTGTGTTCTGTCCCCGACGCTCTTTTCTTTTGCATATCAATGATATGCTTCAATCCAGCAGCATTCATTGTTATGCGGATGATAGCACGGTGGACACCTCTTATACCGGTCAAGCTAACATTTCTCGGGCGCGCGTCTCCGAGTGTCGAACAAAACTTGTGTCTGAGGTTGAAACTTCATTACACCAGGTTTCAAATTGGGGTCACTGCAACTTGGTCCAATTTAACCCCAAAAAACACAAGTTTGTGCGTTCACCGCGAAAAAGCCCCTTCGTCGTATCTCCTTCGTTCCAGGGCGCTTCACTAGATACGCGGCCGAAGATCGAAATTCTAGGCGTCGAGATTTCGTGCGACGTTCAATTTCGCGGTCATCTTAAGGAAAAGGCTAAGTTGGCCTCCAAAAAACTGGGTGTCCTAGGCAGAGCAAGGCAGTATTTCACATCGGCGCATCGCCTTCAGCTATACAAGGCACAAGTTAGGCCGCATATGGAATACTGTTCCCATCTGTGGGCTGGGGCACCTCAATACCAACTTCTCCCTTTAGACCGCGTTCAACGTCGTGCGATTCGCATCGTCGATGACGAGAATCTCGTCAGCCGTCTCGATCCTCTGGCTCTGCGTAGGGATGTCGCATCCTTGTGCATTCTTTACCGAATGTATCATGGGGAGTGCTCTGATGAATTGTTCGACGTAATACCTGCCGCAGAATTTCACCACCGTACCATCCGTCACAGGCTGAAGTTTCATCCATACCATCTGGATGACTGGCTGTCAACCACCGTACGTTTTAAAAGACACTTCGTGCCACGTACGACCAAACTGTGGAACCAACTTCCTGCGGCGGTATTTCCGAACCGATACGACATTGGAACCTTCAAAAAACGAGTCTACATCTTCTTGAAAGGCCGGCAACACTCTTGTGATACCCCTGGTGTTGCAGTAGTCCATGGGCAGCGGTGATCGCTTACCATCAGGTGACCCGCTTGCTCGTTTGCCGCCCTATGTTATAAAAAAAAAAAAAAAAACTATTCTTATTGTACAGAATTTTACAAATCTACGTAATAACTTGGTTGTTAGAACAATAAATGATGCTCTTCATATTTTAAATTACTGTTTGCAAAATAGTTTGTAATTGAACTCGAATATTATAAAATTATATACAAAAATTATAAATTTTTCTGTTATTAAATTATATTAGTAATGATGATATTTTTTTAGTAATAGTTACAGAAATTGTTTGAATTTTGAACATTGGATCCAAGAAAAAGTTTACAAAATTATTGATGGAAAAACATTACTTGTCATAACCATTGAAGTCAGAGCTAACAAAAATCGCAACCATTCGGACTTAAACATAAGAGTTAAATAAATTTAAAACGAAACGGCCAAGTGCGAGTCAAACTTACGCATTGAGGATTTCGTACACGCTAAGCACCTTACGTTATAACTAACTAAAAGACCAACAAGATTTATTTTACAGTTCTTATAGTCTTCGTTATTCTTCAATTCTAGGATTGCATCGAGCTTTGCGCTCGATTTAAAAGGAAATAAGATTTACAATGTTCAGATTTATTTCTCTACAACAACGACATTAACAGCAAGAATTGCACACAAGTAATTACATATCCCACCAAAAACATTCTGTAAAAAACTAGCCAAGTCTCGATGGAGCTGTTTGTTTGTCTCTAAAAAGTAATGAAATCTAGACAAAGTCGTTCCAAGTCTAAGGTTCCTTACTGCGATTTCTTTATTATTATATTTAATGTTGTGTGACTTGGCCGTTGAAGGGTACACAAGGGTACAAAACCAGGTGCTCCATGACACCATTACACTAATCTGACGCCAGAACCGCTACCCATTGACGATGGAAAATTGCAACTTGGAAAACGTTGATTCAATAACCAGTCAATTGTAGGCCTGATAAAGCCACTAATGTATAAAGAATGTTCAACGGCCAAGTCACACAACATTAAATATAATAATAAAGAAATCGCAGTAAGGAACCTTAGACTTGGAACGACTTTGTCTAGATTTCATTACTTTTTAGAGACAAACAAACAGCTCCATCGAGACTTGGCTAGTTTTTTACAGAATGTTTTTGGTGGGATTTCACTTCTTTTTGTAGAAACGTGGACATATTGATTTATTTTATTAAATTTTCTTATTTGACACAGTTTTTTTTCTTTTTAGGAGTAGTTTTATTATTATTACAAATCTTTCTTTTCTTTTTTTCCGGTTCTGATTCTTGTACAGTAAGCAACAGTTTTTCGTATTGCCCATTCGCGTTCATTATTTAATCTTTTAGACGGTTTAGACCGTTTAATTTATGTAAGATCGGCGCGGTATTTACGCCTGAGCCGGTTGTATTCGGTGATCGCTGAAACTTGAGCTTTTATACTCTTGAAGTCAACATTTAAGTATGAGATGAACCCATCAAGATATTATACGTAGTAGTTGTATTTCGATGGATGAACCATACCATACCCATGAAGATTGGTTACTAGAATCAAATACTATATAAACTCTAAGAGTTTATATAGTATTTGCTAGAATTTTAGACCATAGAGCTAGCAAAAAAATGTTTTATTGTTTTTTTTTCTTATGTCTATGTTCTAGAAATTTATTCCACAGAATATTGCATGGAAGTAGTTAGTACTTTATTGTACAAAGTACTTATTACTTCCATGGAATATTGTAAAGAATAACTGAAAATTAGCTCGATTCCAAGGAAAAAATAAGACTTCATCGAAGTTTTATTTTTCCCATGAAATAATACAGCCAGTGTTCTAAAAACCAGAGACCAAATAAATTTAAAAAAAAAATGGTTATTGTCTGTCATTATTGGCCTATCACGAGCAGGGTTTCCAACTTGTGGCTTACCCCAAACAAAAGTAAATAATATTTCGTTTGTTAATTTGATATGTACGAATTTTTTATTTGACACTTGATCAGTGTTATCAAATTGAGGGTTTTAGCCCTAAATTAAGGGTCAGAATATACTTGATGAGTATTTTTTATTCATTCCTCAGCACTTTGACAATTTAAATGTAACAATATCATTTAAACCACCATAATCATTACCAATTTTCGACATAATTGGGGCCTCATGCAAGTTGATAACCTTATTTTCGTCATCAAGCATTAGGAGGCATAATATTTTCAATTTTTCATACTGAACTTAGGGTAATTTTTGAAGAAGCGGGCAACTCTTAAAAGCAGAATGAAAACAGACAACAACGGAAAAATTGTCTACACTAGAGTAGGCGCGCCATGTATCACTCCTTGGACGGGCGCGCGGGCTACGTGTGTAGCCCATTTTCATTTTTATTTTTTTGGAATCAATCAACATAAAACAAAGAAAAAACTGAAAATATCTTCAAATAAGATCTTTATTTTTAAAATAAAAAATGTAACAAAACAATTGTAATATTTTTTATTGAAGATTTTAACAAAAATAGAAAGATAATGAAAAATCAACTTAATTATCACAGTCTGAGATCAGTCAGTCATAAAAGTAGTAAAATCTTTTGAAACTTTAACATTTTTGTTCTTAACTTAATGTTTACGTAACAAAGTAACAAAAAAGAGCACTGAATCAGTTCTCCTCAAAACATTCGGGACATAATAGCTACTGAAGTTCGGTACAAATTGACTTTGCACATTTTCTGCATCGTTTGCGTGTGCTTCGGGCTCTAGCACAAAAATTACAACGATTTACACCAGTTCTAATGGGCATGGGCATATTAGAAGATGCATTCTGTCAATCCAAGCAGGAACCTCCCAGTTTTGGGTAAATGCGTATGAGCTAAGCGTCGTTCAATACAAGGCATTGCAAGTTCAAATGCAACTTATTGTTAGTATTCGCTTCGTATGATTTTTTTGCCACTGTTATTCATTTTGTATATTACGAGACCATTGATACCAGAACTATTTACAAAATACAGGTCATCGACGTGTTGTGCTCGCCACATTGTACTGTCTGCACATTTTATCAAAAATATCTAAATATATATATGTTGCCAAAACTGACACGGGCAAATCATCACAATCGTCTGCCTCTTGTTCACTCTCTGAATCGTGTGGTGCATCATTGGCTAAGTAATAACAGCTTTGTAACTTCTGGTCCTCACTTTCAATTAAATTTATCGTCGATTTCTTCATTTTTCTGCAACCAACGTTGGGTTTGTTCCTCTGATACGTTTGCAGCCATGATTTGACCTACAAATATTCGTCAAATTAAGTAATACTGGTGTAATTTGTTTGTACAAGCAAAAAATAACTAAAATTAATTATGTTTACTAATTTAACTCAATTTTATTAATTTTAGAATAGAAATTAATGCCATATTTAAATTTTTACTTTGAAACAAAAACTTACCTTGAACGGTCGCGCGGGGTACAGGTGTAGCCCAGCAACTTTACAACTGTTTTTTCTCAAACGTCCATTGTCGGATGCTGCCAAAAAGCTGCTGAAAGGTGCGGGGGTTCATAGTCAAGGAATACATGCGGCGGCAGCGCAGTGGTACGACGCATGAGTGAAAGACACAACAATATTACACCCTGGGCTACCACTGTAGCCCACGCGCCCGTTCTAGTGTTAAAGTACAGTCAACAGCACATCAACCTACTCAAATTCATTGCAAATTCGACTCTGTGGCCGCGGCATAAGAGATCATGCAGGGTAACTTGAGGTGCGGTCGACGTACAATCGAAATACAACTTGGTACAATATCCCGATGAATATGTACGGTTATAACGTATTATAGAGGTAACGAGTATGGCAAATACTTGGCATTTTCTGGCCAGAGATCATCTCCAAGCGTGAGCTCTGTGGGAAATGTGCAACGCTATAGATCGGCCACACGCTTCGAAGAGACCTATATAGTACATTATATCTCGATGCCTATATACTAGGCAAGCTTTCGAGTGGATACCACAGGACAAGAGAAAAGTTGGTCGACCCAAGCAAACCTGGCGGCGGCGTACCGTTGCAGCGGAAAGGCAGTCGTTCTCTCCTGGTCGGAAGCAAAGTGCATTGCCCAGGACAGAATCCAATGGAGAAGCACTAAAACTAATACTTAGATGAAGAAGCACTAAAAATAAAAATGTAATTATTATGGTAGTAATAAACCTAATAAAAATGTAATTACTCTTTTATTATGATTAAGCAGAAGGGGAGACATTCGCTCAAAAGTGGGACGCTATAGGCTAGATTAAATAAGAAGATGTGTCCCTCTACGCTGGACTTTTGCAATGACAGTCGATTTTTTTATGTAGCAATAGAAGGGGGTGTTGCCATAGAGATATGGTAATCTCTAATACAGCTGAGACCAGCTGAGGATTCTTCATGAGATACTTCAGACCTTCGATTTTTGACATCAAATGAAGCGGCCCACCAAGTTGAATATTTTTTGTAAAGGCGGTATGTCGATTTCTAATAGTTTGATTGGGCTCTTGTGTTTTCTAATTAGGGTCACCAGTGTTGGATAACCGGTAACATTGTAAATAAAAGTATTAGGCGTGTTTTAAATGCCCTGCTCAAAAGCACAACACTCCCCCACTTCTCCGTATAGGAGAAACAAAACCAATATATCTAAATGATTGTTCAAGCAGAGATTAGTTATAAATTCGTAATAATTATTTGGAAGTTCCAAATACTTACACTTAATTAAATAATAACGCATACTTACATTAACAACGTATATTTTCCATAACATCACCATAAAACAAAGGACAGACGGACTGATCGAACACCTTCCAAAATTGGCAGGAAGATTAACCAGCCAGTGTCAATGTGA
>CM031578.1:7396047-7427637 GCA_018467065.1 Ephestia elutella
ATTTATTGATGATCAGGAGATGTGGGTTGTATATACAGTAGTTGATAATGCGATTGTCTTGCATATATTTATCAATTCATTATTATTACTGTCATTAAATATATATGTATCTTTTTATGACATCGATCAATCTGTGATGGCTTTGAACAGATTAGATGAGAGCTATGTCTGTTAAAAAATATGATGAAAATTTTTGCGTGTCATATGAATACAGGTGATTCTTTTGCAGGACCTGATAAATATTAACACAATTTTGAGAACAAGGTTAAATTTTTCTTGTACATTGTGTTTATTGTTGTATATTTTAATTATAGACTGAGGCAGAGGACGCCATCATCAACAAGAAGCGCAGTAAGAAAACCGCAAAGAAATATGTATCAAGGCAGCGCCTTTCCAAAGTTGAAGCTGCTCTTGAAGAACAGTTCCACACTGGTCGTTTATTAGGTAAATATACTTTGTTGAGATTTTTCTTGTGTTAAATTTATCAACGACATTTTTAACTCCATGTGGAAGAATTCCATTGAAATAATTTTTGTTTGGACTTTAAATCAAGGTTTGGTTGGGAGTGGGCATTGGGCTTCCAATCATTTATAATTAGAAATGATTTTTTGATAGGAGCTAATAACATATTCAATATGACCTGAGCCCCCCCAGGGTTTTGTTCCTGTAGGAATTTGGGTTTAAAAGTACCGTATGAGCTATTACTGATATTTTTCTACCTGTGTGCGAATTTAATCAAAATCTGTCAAACAAACAAATCCAAATTTTCACATTATAATATTAGTAGAATAAAGTGATGAAATCGAGAAGTTTTGAAACTGCATTAATGGATTGTAACCGTTTTGGGAACAGTCTAGCAGTTAGATGATGCACTGTCATAGTTACTCTGATCACTGCAGTACATAATTCATAGCAGTACACCATAGCGCAGATGGAGTAATTTTTTATTTATTTCAGCGTGCGTGTCAAGTCGGCCCGGCCAGTGCGGCCGCTCCGACGGGTACGTGCTCGAGGGTAAGGAGCTGGAGTTCTACCTGAGAAAGATCAAATCCAAGAGGGCGAAGTAAAAGTGTAATGTAAAATAAACATAAAAAATCGCATACCATCTTTTATTTTTGAGTAGTTTCTTTATATATGCCTAGACCCACTGTACCTTTATAGAGAAAAAAAATCACTACGTGTAAATGCTATGCCGGCCATTAGGATATAAAACCTCTTATTTAATTTCGAAAAAATCGCACGCTTTTTATATTGTAGAAGTGTATTTCATTCCGCGCACATTCCGCGTAAAGATCATTAGCCTCAGCCATGAAGGAAAAACTAAAGGAGAGTTAAATAAAAAAAGTAATATATAACTATAATATTCTATTATTGAGCGGGTCCACCATCTTGCCGGCCATGAGCGTCACATGGATGCTGCTGTCCATCACGAAGTACAGGAACGGGTAGGTGGCCAGGAACCGGACTGGCTGCCGGTTGTGCACGTACCCTGCGGAATAACGTTGAATTTTTACTTAATTCACTTCATAGTGTGCGTTACCCTGGCAGGAAAGTGTGTCCTGGAGTTAAGTGAATGGAACCAAAACGTTGTGCGTAGTCTAGTGTACATGTGCCGCGAATAAAACTTTTGTGCGTCTTATAGTTTAGGAAAAAAACGGAAATCTAGGATTCTGCTAGGGTAACGTCGTTCTAGCAGGAAAGTTCTAAACGAATGATCGGAGAGAGAAATATTCTGAGGGGGCAGAGAGCTTAGAGCTGTGCATTGACCTGGGCCGAAAAAATCATTTGTGCGTCTTCAGGTTTTCGGGATATTGCATTTCCTGCTAGAGTAACGTTTTGCAAAATCGTGGATCTCCTAGATCCATCGTATGTGCGCCTGTAAGATAAATATACATGAGTAGCTATTCATTTGTGCCCATCTGTGCCATAATTAGATTTAAGAAAATATTTATAATTTTTAAGTAATCGCGTTGTCTTTGAAATCACGAAAAAAAATCATAGCGCCTAAATGAAAAGACGTGTAAGCTCGCTGAAAACTGTATTCGATTCTTCTATACACCTATAATAACCCCAAAAAAGTTTCGGAAGTGTACATGTATTCATTATTGAGCAATATTACTAAAAGACAAAATTAGGTGACTTAACTTTGACGTCAACATACAAGAAACCGGCTTAACCCAATAAGTGTGCGTGTGAACCAAAGATTAGTGTGTTCAGTCATATATTATCGTGGAAATTTTCAGTTCAAAATGTTAAGGATATAAGTAAATAAACACAAATCCAAAAACATATGAACAACGGCAGATTATCCGGCCAAATTAGAATGACTACAAAAAAGCGACGGTTTCATACATATCGATGACCTTCTCTATTGAACGTATTATACCTAAGCTGTTGGCCGTACAGTCGCTATCAAACGTCTGTCGGCAATTCCCAACTGGGAATTCCCTAAAATAAAATCAAAAAAGTTTGAGGAAATAATTAAAAAAATCCTAACTATCCTATCCTAACTAATATTATTAATGCGCAAGTGAGTTTTTTTGTTTATTTACTTGTTTGTTTGTTACCTCTTCATGCTATATCTACTGAACCATTCTTCCTGATATTTCGCATACACATTGTTATAAGTACTGAGAAGAACATAAGATACCTGGGAAAAAGCACTGTTCCCGTGGGAAATTCACACGGGCGAAGCCGCGGGCAAAAGCTAGTATGGATATAAAATGCACAGGACATGCACATAGTGGCCATATAAAATAAAAAAAAGAGGTTTTTGATTTGGAAATTGTATTTTTATTCTCTTATACATAGGTAATTTTACTAGTAAATATTATTGCATCAAATCACAGATCAAACTACTACTGTGGACACTGGGAACAGTGCTTTTCCCGGGATGAAAGGTACCTTGCGTCCTTCTCCAGTACTTCTAACTATGTGTATGCGAAATTTCAGGAAGACTATTTCAGTAGATAAAGCATGAAGAGGTAACAAACAAACGGATTTGACACCGTAGATGCCTCGGTGGTCCAGTAGTCAAAGCATAAAATATGTCTCATGATCTGGCTGGGTACTATATATATCTACCAAGCATATTTTGCGGAAAGGATTTCCAGTCTTATTGGGATATTGCATTTTTAAATCAACTGCTTAGCCGAAAACAAAAATGACTCAATGACTTTGGACTGCACTTTAGCTGTGGGTCTCGATCAATAAAATAATATTTACTTACTGCTAAAGAAAACCAAATGCCTTCCTTTCTAACCATTGGTAACTTAAATATTTACTTACCATTGAAGATTATTCCATTCCAACATCATAAACTTCTTTAACCAACATCTAATTAGTAAACAAACGCAACTGCGCAACAGGATCTCCATAGCGTCATAACATACAACATGCACGCGTGATGCACGCAACGCACCAAACTGTTTACCAAGAGAAAAGATGACTCACACGACATGAAATAGAATGACGATTATATATCTATCTCTGTCCCACTTATACCACTTTTGCTTTACTAGTTATCTCACTTTCTTCACGCTAGCTAGACAAAGCGACTCCTCCCTATTGTTTTTGTTATCCGTAGACAGAAAACTAATCTAACGTCATCAGGTGCCGCGCGGAGGAAGGAAACATCGGTCGGTGTGCAGAATTGTACGAGTCGACATGGAAGAAGAAACAGTAGCCATAGCCATGTAGCTAGTTCATAATAGTGGTACCTAAATAAACTTTCAATTTTGTATTTTTATAGAAGGTACCTAATCTACCTATTTCGACAAATAAGGAACACGACTTTAACTTTTATACAAATCCCTATTTAACAACAATACATATTTTTTTAATTACTCCCACTATTTCCCACAAATAAAGTTACAGGTTGGCATTTGCTAATAAACGTTTGAATGCGACTGTACGAACAGCTTAGGTATAATGCGTTCAATAGAGAAGGTTATCGATATGTATGAAACCGTCGCTTTTTTGTAGTCATTCTAATTTGGCCGAATAATCTGCCGTTGTTCATATGTTTTTGGATTTGTGTTTATTTACTTATATTCTTAACATTTTGAGCTGAAAATTTCCACGATAACTTATGACTGAACACACTAATCTTTGGTTCACACGCACACTTATTGGGTTGAGCCGGTTTATAGTATGTTGACGTCAAAGTTAAGTCACCTAATTTTGTCTTTTTGTAATATTATTCAATAATGAATACATGTGCACTTCAGAAACTTTTTGTGGTTATTATAGGTGTATAGAAGAATCGAATACAGTTTTCAGCGAGCTTACACGTCTTTTCATTTAGGCGCTATGATTTTTTTTCGTGATTTCAAAAACAACGCGATTACTTAAAAAATATAAATATTTTCTTAAATCTAATTATGGCACAGATGGGCACAAATGAATAGCTACTCATGTATATTTATCTTACAGGCGCACATACGATGGATCTAGGAGATCCACGATTTTGCAAAACGTTACTCTAGCAGGAAATGCAATATCCCGAAAACCTGAAGACGCACAAATGATCTTTTCGGCCCAGGTCAATGCACAGCTCTAAGCTCTCTGCCCCCTCAGAATATTTCTCTCTCCGATCATTCGTTTAGAACTTTCCTGCTAGAACGACGTTACCCTAGCAGAATCCTAGATTTCCGTTTTTTTCCTAAACTACAAGACGCACAAAAGTTTTATTCGCGGCACATGTACACTAGACTACGCACAACGTTTTGGTTCCATTCACTTAACTCCAGGACGCACTTTCCTGCCTGGGTAACGCACACCACTTCATATTATCACTGCATGGTATCACTGATGGCAACAGGGGTGTAGTTATTGTCCATATTATATCCCCGTGGTCCTTTGAGATTAAATATTCAAAGCCGTGGTCTTACCAATTTGTCCTACTGGTTCCTACCAGTAGAAGACAAATTGGCACGTGGTCCTCCACGGGATACCCCTATCTGCCTGTATGCGCTAACCAGTTGCGTATCAATGGGTGGCCTTTCAGGACCCAGTCGGCCTTTTTTTTCGTTTCGTTAGGCATTGGGACTATGGGAAACAAGGCTCCAGCCGATGAATTTGCCACTGGGCCTCGAAAGTTGTAACTATGATGTGAATGTGATTCAATCCCAACAATTAGTAACAATTCTTTGCGTTCTACTCTTGGTCCGTCTGACAAGTTCAGTTAACACTAGTCGGCGACGAAGAATACCACATAAAAAAATCATGTTCTTTTTGAATATTACATTTAATTGGTACCTAAGTACAATATAAAAGTAGGTCAAAAATAAAATCCGAAAAAAACAATTTTTGGTTGTGTCTCCGTGTCATATCAAAATAATATAAAACGGCCTTGCGTATTGAATGAGACCGATGTTTATCGTAATAGCTGAAATAAATGAGCGACTGCACCGACCGACAGGAAACAATCATTCGGTAATTTTACCAGTTAAACTCATTTGTGTAATTGAAAAAGACTATGCGAATCATCATTTCTCGCGATTAGGCATTTAGGTCGCGCATGTCGATACCTAGGGGCGGATTTCCCTAATGTTTGTGCGCTGCGACGACTATCACAGAATAATAAAAGTACAGAGACACGGCAACAATTTTTTTGCATTTATGTATATTCTAGAACCACCTAGAACTAAGGTAATCGATGGATGGTAGACTGCAGCGGCCAGCGCGGCAGCACCTGAATCAGTGTTCAATTAGGTACTCCCACAATAGACGTGATGTAATGCGACCGACAGGATAGTATTGGCCCTATCATGCCAAAAGAGCTTTAATCATACTTTCATGATACATGAGAATCGCATGAGAAGGGGTTTCTCATGCGATTCTCATGTATCACTCGTTCACGAGTTGACGCATGGAACAGCTAGGATCAGCCATCGCGAAGTTCTCACTATATTGCTTCCGATGAGATGTAACTTGTAAATTATACTACGGTGGTGTTTACAAGCTTTTATATTTAAAGAACTCATTCTCTCGGCTCTTCTTATTTTGTGAGCGAGAGTAAATTCGCATCAATGGACGCAAAAGCGCGTGTCGCCGTGTTGCGCCACTCCGCCAGACAATAGCCAGCGCAGCGCACTCGCCACTTAGCACCTCAGTTTTGCACTCTTTGGGTAATTATCTTAATCCCGCCACTGGAAAACGAGGACAAAACATTTTCGTCTATCTTCGCGGCTAATTACCATCCGAGAATGCGCATTGTGGAGACATATAGAGCGCTATAAAGTCTGCAACTGGATTTCTGCATCACATTATAGCGCATTTCCGTAATTGAGATGTTGATTAGATATGTGGCGCGTCCTTCATGGTGTCCAATGGAATTAATTGTGGAAAATCAATTTTGTAAATTTTCGGAGCGCGTCAATGGCACTCAAGGATTTTCCGCGAAGCGACGGTCCATGACGAGTACATAGTACCTACCTACATAGCATCCAACCGAACATCAGGGTGCCATGAGAATTTAATTGTCACGTATTTTGTGGAAAAGAATTAGTCTGCTTATCTTACATGGCAATAGAAGATGAAGTTACAATAAAATTTTGGTACACTTGTTTCAAAATAAAATATGTACCTATATATCGCGCATCAACCCAATGACCGAGACGAGTGGTCTATACCGCAGACGCTGACCCTCGTTCGCTGGGCAGCCGAACCATGTAATTAAGTGGATCACACCGGAACCGCAGGCACAAGCTCCGTCGCCTCGGTTAAAAACCGCTTCGAGAACAATGGACATGTTAAATTATCTCATTTTTGGCAACTTATTACACATCCTTTGTTCGCTTTGGGATTCTAGATTGTGCGCGTCTAGCTAGGTAGGTACAGATTTTACGGGGTGTATAATGCATTTATTAGAACAACTTTCTTCTCTCCACCCTGGGCTTCGGATTTTAGGATAAAAGTTATATCAGTAAATGTTATCTCTGTCTGTCTTTTTCAAAAATAATGTCTCAGTGCGTTAAATAAACTTAATTATGCAGGTTGTTGTATCTAAATAATCATCATAGTCTCAGCATCAAGGACTTCGGCGCGCGGAATGTATAGGATAAATAGGAGTCTAACTTCCATAAGGAGTCCGTTTTGCTATAAGCCCCAAGTGGATGAAGAAAAAGCCGTGGAGCTGGATATAATTATCACTTACGATTCTTCTTCTGGTCGTCGGGGCGGTACTTGCGGATGGCCACGGAGACCGCCTGCTCGATGCTGCGCACGTACACTCCCGCCTGGCGCGTCATGGGCGTGAAGTCCCGCTGGCGAGGCTCGAACACGTCACGGATGCCCAGCTGATGAAGAAAAAATAAATAGCTCAATAGCCAAGTGTCGTATTTTTTTATGAGGACTGAATACATAAACAAGACTGTTCTTTGGATAAATCACATCACATGTAGACAAGGAGGATACAACCGCATGTAGATAACTAAATACTAATTTCTAGCAGTAATACCTAACTTTGTATAGGTATTTCTGCGGGTAAGTATGCAATATATGTACTACCTCTTAGTACTAATTAAGTAAAGCTTGCATAATGATGTGGGTAACGATTTCGTCGATTTCTAAACCTACCTTTTGCAAGTCTGTGGTGAGAGTGACATGGCCTTTCACGATGAAGCTGGGCACTATGGCACGAACGTGGCGAGGGCGGAGCGCCTCGTAGACATCCGAGAGGTCCGACTCGCGGGCCATCCGCGACAGCAGCCTCCCGAGCTCTGGGACTCCGCCCCTCGAGGGCAGCACCACTAGAAGGTAGTACCGGTCGCTGTCCAGAGGCAGGCGCAGCGCCGAAGCCTCCAAGTGTGGTAGGTAAGCGTGCTCCAAAATCGTGTCGTAGTGCATGTATGTTACCTGTTTTGGAAAAAAATTATAATCTACGAGTAGTTTGTTATTTTTATTAATTCTTAGGTAATTTGAATAACCAGTATCCTCCTTGGGAACATCAGAAATAGATTCTAACTACAGACTCGCCTTGAATGAAAATGTCTTCCGTATGAAGTTGAACTAGCCTGCTGGTCCGACAAATAACACAAGTCAGTTACCGTCATAATTGTTAGGTATACCTACCTACTTACTTATTACTTTTGTTATATATCTGATGAGTCCCTATTGGAACCTTGACTACGGAACCATAAAAATTGTATTTCAATTTATACAGTTATTAAACAAATCAAGATAACGGTTATGATCACAGGCTAAAACTACTTGACACATTCTTGTTGCTTTGACTGTTTATAATTAGCATAACTGGTGTAGTGAAATTTATGTAAATACGGCTCAAATTCCTGTGAGTCATGCTCGTGAAATTACACTATTTAAACAACAGATTTTTTTAGCCCTGAACGAGGGTAATAATCTCTGAATAGTTACTACTTTTTTTTTTATAACATAGGGCGGCAAACGAGCAAGCGGGTCACCTGATAGTAAGCGATCACCGCTGCCCATGGACTACTGCAACACCAGGGGTATCACAAGAGTGTTGCCGGTGATTCTTACTCACCTGAACATGTTTTAATCCATTAGCGAGGAACATCTTCTCATCATCAAAATTAATTGGAGGCAACCCGGTGTCCACATCGTATGCCTTGTAAACCAAATAGTCATCGATATAAGGTGGATTTGTAAATATGAAGTCCACAATCGATCTTTTACGTCGTTCAAGACTTTCTATTGTAGATTCAGTGACTGTAGTTGAATCTACAGTTTCAGTTGTGGATGTTCCATCAGTAGAAATCTCAGTAACCACTGTTGGTAACGCACTTTCTGTTTGCGTTGACTCACTAGCACTAATAGTTGTTGCTGTAGAAGTGGTTGCATCTGTCATTGTTGATAAAGGCATATTTGTTTCACGAGTTGTCATAGCATCTACTTCATTATTCGATGTAGGCTCATCAGTTGGTGTCATGGTTGATGGTACAGTTTGTGGAACTGTTGAATCTGTAACCGGAGCTGTAGAAGTTGAAATTTCAGCCACTGTTGAGACATCGGCACTTGTAGTTACTGTTAATAGTGTTGTCATTTCGGTAGTGATAGCTTGCGTTGTAGTCTGAACATTCGTGTTTGTGGCCGGAGTACTTTCAGCATTAGATGCCGCTGCGCCGACAGTAGAAGTGTCAGGAATTCGGACATCAACGTCGTTTATTGTCTCTGCATTAGGGTTAGTGGTTGTTTCTTCTCTTGTTGGAGGTGTAGTCCCTTCTTCACGAGTAGGTGCTGCCTCTGTGGCGGAGGCGGCTGTAGTAGCAGCTTCTGGGCTCATTGCTGTGGTCGCATCAGCCATCACACTGGATGTAGTGGAGGTTTCGTTTGTACTGTTGGTTCCCGGAGGAAAAGTAGGCAGTTGATCGCCTTCGAGATCGAAGCCGTAAAACCGCAATACTTTCTTGTAGCTGTCATTAAATGTGACATTTTCATTATTTAGTGCTAATCCCGCTAAAAATCCTTCTTCTGGTACAAAATAAGTCTGAAAAATTTGAAACTAAGTTGTAGGTATAAGATTATATAGGTACACTAGCTGTTGCCCGCGGCTTCGCCCGCGTGATAAAAAATGGAAAATCTTTTTGTGTTCTAAACTGTTGTAACCGCCTAAACTATATTATACTCAAAATTTCAGCCATTTGGTTATCCCGTGTCCCGCGGGAATATATTAGGTACCTACTCGTAGTACAGTCGCGGTGTCAAAATGAATCAAAAGTGATATTTCATTCAATAAACGATCTTCGTCAGCTCGTTATCTACAATTTCCCGTATATCACAACTCCCACCCCGAGTCCCTCTTTGTCCTAACTATCACGTGTCCTGTCTATTTATACGTCAGCAGAAAATGCTCATCAGGTTGAACGACTTTTGCTAAGGCGCCATTTCCATATATGTAATAGTGTGCTGGGTCTCTTGGAATTCTTCATCGGATGATCCTGATCTTCGATTTTTATACGTCAACCGAAAATGCTCGTCAGATTGATAAACTTTTGCAAAGGTACCACTTCCATATTTTGTAAAGTTTAGCTGTTCTGTTGAGGTTCTTCATCAGGTGTTCCAATTTTCAAAATCAATTATATAGCCTATATGTTGCCCAGGCAGGCTTAATAGCTATACAACAGAAAAAGTTTCATTCAAATCCGTCCAGTAGTTTTTGCGTGAAACGCGTACATACATACAGACAGAAAGACAGACAGACAAGATAATGTAAAAAAATTTTTTTGCTTTCTATTATTCTTTTTAAGTGTCCCTCTATCCATTTCAGTCAAAAATAATAAATGTACAGACAAAATATTTTTACCGTTTTAATATATGTATAGATTTTGAAAATCAACAAGTAAAAAAAGAGATTTTTTATTTTTATGGTGCGCTTGTATAAGTGAGCAACGCGCGACGGACGGAAATTGAGTGATCATTACGGCATATTACAATTACAAAGCTGTAGTTCCTGACTCTATTCATTTTACAAACCTTTAGTTACAGATCAAGCAATAATTGCAATGCAAAATTATCATTGTCCTTTAGAAAGTGTACAATTTTTGTATTTGCTGCTATGTGGGATGCATATGCTCTCTGCTAGCAAATACTATCTCGCTATGGTATTTCCTGCTATTATCTTTGAAAATCTGACAATGTCAGTTCAAATAGATCGTGGTGTTCAAATAATAAAATAAAAATTAGGGACAAAACAAGATGCATATGCACAATACTTGGATGTTTTGAAGCATATTTGTCCATCCTAGACATGTGCGCCGCTTTATACCAGACCGGCGGCGGCGTCTGGTCGTAAAATAGCCGGCGGCGGCGGCGTAATCGGCGTAAAATCGGCGTGGGGGAAAATGTAAAAAAATTAAACAATGTGCTTGATTAATCACAATATTTTTATTAAAAATCAACAATTGTTTCACATATAAACTAATTTAATAAGCTACAGTAAGAAAATATTTTTTTAAAATATTTATATTTATAACATCTTACTTACTTGCTCCGCTGGCTCAGTGAACCCAAAGAGGATCTTGGCTTCCGATACGAGAGAGCGCCATAGACTCCTATTCTGCGCTGTGGTGGCTCGCCAGTTGACCGCTCCCAGTTCACGTAGATCAGCCTCCACAGTATCTCTCCAGCGATAACTGGGGCACCCGATTGGGCGCCTGCTTGACACTTTCCCCAGGTAGGCTGATTTGACGCGACGATCCTCCTTCATTCTCTCGAGATGACCAAGCCAACGCAGACGCTGTGATTTTATCACGCTCGATATATTCGGCTCTTTCACCAGCTCTTCTATTTCGGAATTTTTCCGGACTCTCCAGCTTCCGTCTGGCTTTTTGACAGGGCCGAGGATTTTCCGGTAGACTCTACACTCCGCTACTAAAAGTTGGCTCTTCTTTGAGTGTGTGCGTCCAAGCCTCACACAACCATATGACAATCTATAATAACATCTTAAAAATCAACATTATTAATTGGTTCTTTTTGGTATACTTACAATCAATTTTTTTTGGACAAGCAAACTCTACAAAACACTTGTTCAGTTAAGACGTGCCTCTTCTTTCCGTCTTTAAGTAGTACAAGCCTGCTGAAATGTTTCCAATATTATGGTTTTTTGAACTTTAAAACAGTGGTTGTATTTCAATTTAGTTACTTTTTGTTTCTTTAAGACTGTTTCATCACTCTGGCTGGTGGACTCTGGTGTAGTATCCATTTTGTTGAATTTAGACCCAAACACAAGTCTTTTAGAACACTTTCAAAACTTTCAAATTCAAGGAATTAATTAACTTTACCATAGGCACAGAAAGGAAGCATATAAGTACTACGTACAGAAAGGTAGCTCCCTGCCCCTACCGCAATATGGATACCCCTGCGCACCCCGCACTTCTCCCCCGTATGTTTGCGGATTAGGACGCGTTGCCTATGAAGATGCACACGTTGACGTGTTCACGGATGTACAGTTTCATTTGTAGTAGTAGTAGGTATATATGACGCCCCGTTTCTATGAAATAACCTCCCTGTGCCATAGGTCCGCTTTCTTGTAACAGTAAGAAAGGACTGCGTTATTGTTTATTGGAATTGGGAACAAAGGTACACATTTGCACGTAGTATTTTTGACGAATCTCAAGTAGCGCCCCGGCCTGACCTATTTTGTGTGGACGGGCTATGAACCCTTTATCTATTGTTAACATTACTAACTAGTAACCACCTATTGATTTACAATGAATCTTATTATATTTTAGTACATGACTACCTACGTAGTGCGTACTTTTCGACTTACGAGTATTATAACTTCTTTCAAGAGTTTTAAATCAATATGATATGCTTTACAATATAATACTATAATGTGAATTAAATCAAAATTAATATAAAAATATATACAATAAATCACGCCGATTACACGCCGAAAAATCATCGGCGGCGGCGGCGCGGCCTAAATGACCGGCGGCGGCGGCGCGGCGGCGCGGCGCACACGTCTAGTCCATCCATACATGCGGATGCTGTCTGTACATTGAGCAATAATCACAGCTAGCTACCTACGTAAACAAACTATTGTTATTCATATATGCTAATTTGAGCAACGAGTTTACCTAATTGGGTTAAACTGATCTGACTGATCCTACACATTAAAAATTATGTTGTTATGTATTGATCTATCAACTTTCTACTATAGATGATCTAATTGATGTTATATCGAATAATAAGTACTTTCCTAGAGCATTTTCTTAGCTATAAAAAAACTGAAACATAATCGCAGACAGTATACGAAACGAGACACAAAAAAGACTTAAGTGACCTATAAGTATTTTTCCTTCATAGTACGTATACGAAGTTATTTTACTAGATAGATACCTAATCACTTACTTTTAAAGTACGATGTATATCCCTAAAGCCTATCCTCATAACATTCCGGTTCCATGGCAGCTGCATCCCTCGTTGGATCTGGTACGAAGACTCCCCGTCCACCCCCTCGAACAGAGCCACTAGTATGCCCATCAGCCCATAAGGCGAAAAGGCAATATTGTTGTCATTCAAAAAGTTGTGTTCTGCGAGCACTTTTAAACCAAAACCGTTCGTAACATCGACCATATGAGCGAGGGGTGTGCGGCCGGTGTCCCAGAGTTTTATTTCGATAGGGATGCCGTAGTCGGAGGCTGCGCCGACCGCGAAATGTGCGCAGAGGCAGAGCAGACGCGGGAAAAGCCCGGTGGACTGCGTGGCGCGTCCACCTCGGCTCATCGTGTTCGCGGTTCTGATTTTTGACTGCGCTTGGTTGACCACGGCCAGTGCTGGGACCGCTTTGGGCTAATCTTCGTGTCTAATTAGCATTAAGACCCCAGAGTGAATGCCCTCTATAAGAGCGTATACATACATTTCATTCGTGATTGATGAGCGTCGTCGTCGTATCGTTGGATTTTAGAATACCCTTTATGTATATTCGAGCATTATCACAGGGCAATATACTTTGCTCTCAGACTTTACTATGCCTTTCTTGCCGTGGAGTGGTTAATGGAGTGGTTTGCCATAATTACCATTACCTTCTATGTGAAATGTTACTGTTAGTGATAAAATAATTACTAGATAGAGTGCAGGTTTCCTCTCATTGTTTTCCTTCATCTGAATATTAAAACTACCGTTTACGAGTCAGATTGAATTAAGTATTCCACTAGTAGGTATTAATTGAGAGTTTCAAAACAGTTTTAAACTCCATTGAGCTCATTTTCATTCGCTCAATGTCATTTAAAACTGTTTTGAAACTCTCAATTAAACAAACTTAAATTCATGATTATAAACCTATATACCTAATAACATACCTGATGAGCTTGATGACTTCATGGATGCTTGTTTCAGTTAAACACAGACATGTCACTTATTTCACTAGTTAAAAATATTTTAATTTTCACTACTAAGCCAACAGTAATATAAAACTAATGCAAGCTAAAATCTTATCAAACCAGAGTGATAATGTTAAAGGCAATATCGTTTCTTAATACCGTCGGTAAATTCGGCCGGCACCTGGAACGATGATTCTATTACCTGGTCATCAGGACGCCAATGGCAGACTCTAGTGTTATCTCATTACTGGCCCGGTTGGTCATGTCTGTTTATCGACATCCAGTGAATAAGATTCCACTACGTTGAATCCACCAAGACATTAGTACCTTGGTACCCACCGCGACTTAAGCGATTCTATCGATAGTCATCGGGACGTCTATAGAGAGCTCTAGCAGTTATCTGATTACTGGCCCGATTGGTCGTACTACGCGTGGCTAAGAGGCACCCAGTAAATTACTGGCCCGATTGGTCGTACCCATTTCCTAGCCTGGCAGCACCCAGTAAAGATACCACCATGTTGAACCCACTAAGACATTGGTACCTTGGTACTCACTGTGACCGAAGCAAAAAGAACTTCTCGCGTTTAACCAGGCCGATTGCTCGTGCCAAACCTTATTCAACTGCAGGTATTTAGAAGAACGATTTTTCCTGTCACGGAACCACATAGGACCTGATACGATTATATACTTCCAATAAATTTTAGATTACATATTACTTCACACACAGTAGCCACCACGATCCAAGTTAAACTGTTATACCACTACTGCAATGCTGCACTAGTGTTGTGCACATGATATGACTATACAAAAATCGAATAAATTAACGAGCTCTGAATAGTTTTTATTGATTATTTAAAATCATTTTTTGAATAGCATATTAAACAATGCACTATTACAACGATTTTTGTAAGTGTGCATAATTGTCATAATTGTATGTGATGGATTAAAACGTAACCGATGAGGTAAACAACATAATAGTAACATATATATATATATACTAGCTTTTGCCCGCGGCTTCGCCCGCGTGAATTTCCCACGGGAACAGTGCTTTTTCCCGGGATAAAAAGTAGCCTATGTGCTATTCCAGGTCATTATCTACCTCTGTACCAAATTTCATCGAAATCCGTCCAGTAGATTTTGCGTGATTGAGTAACAAACATCCTCACAAACTCACAAACTCACATCCAAACTTTCGCATTTATAATATTAGTATGGATACATAATCACAATTAATTAAGACTTTTCCGTTGGTTGAAAGTATACTGGCAAATTGTTTTTTGAATATCATTGTATCGATTCTTCTTATGAATATAATTCGAATTAAAGAAGCACTATTCCAGCACTACGATAAATTTTGCTCAGCCTGCATTATGCGCTTGCGGTCCCACGCGAATATTCCTTGAATGTAACACGATAATCAAACGAAACAGCGCCTTACGCTACTTTACAAAGAGAGGTTCTCTATTCTATTTATAGTTGTAAAAGATAAAAGTTACTGAATGCGAAAATCTAAAGTAAAATACGAAATATTTTTTTATTACACCCCACCTGTATTGTCGTAGGTATAGGGTCATATCACAAATATTGAGTCCAAAACTTGTGTTATGGAACTAGTATCCCATATGACCAATCTCAATGATGCAAACATATAATAGATAAATATTCAAGTCCCGGGTCAAACAAAAAATATAATTTTCCATGTTGACTTGACCGATGATCGAACCCGAGACCTCCCAATTTACCAAGCATGTTAACATAGAGTCATAGAGGAATATGAAAACTTTGTATCGAAACAATTTTGATTGATTTACATAACCCTCTTTTGTCAGTCGGGTAATTAGCTATTGTCATAGGCGGCCCGTTATGATGATCGTATTTCAAAGGAAGTATGCAACATGAAACTTTTGTTGTCGACTATTTAAAATCAGAGTTTGTACACTGTTAGGCTTAAACTGTTATACGTAAATCGTAAATTTCTTTGGCAAACCTAAAGGTTTACAATGCCTGTAAAAATATTGATGATTCGGCTAAAACGCTGTATTTAATTTGTGTATTGGTGCGATGCGCCCAATTAATTTCGGCGAGTGCCAACTTAGACACAGTCTACTGAAGCACTAGTGTGAGTGACTCTACGACGTCTCCCTGCCCGTCACAAGCCAGCAACTCCAACGAGTTCTCAAGCACTCCTGCGTGACACATCGTCTCTCTGCTCGAGCTCAACCAGCTGCTAGCCAGTCTTCTAAAACGAGGATCTTCGCAAGAGCTATAATGTTCGTAAGTTTGATATTAATTATGTTGATTTTAAAAATAAGATAACATGTGATTGCAGTATATTGATTTATCCCCACTCTAGTTGTTGTGACAGTCAGACCCGAACCCGAACTCTGATGATACTATCAAGTACACGTTCGGATGAGAAAATATACTAAGTAATACTCAATCTTAAATTACTTTCAGGTCGGAGTTTGATTATATCAAGAAGCGTTCCACCAAGGGAGCGAAAAAACAAGTGCACGAGCCACTTTTCGACTCTGACGAAGAGCCAACAACTTCAGGAGTAAGGTAAATATTAATTTTAAACATTAATTTATTTAATAAATTAAAACTAAATTTAACAAACTAATTCTAAAACTAAATAAAAATAAACATGTGTATGACTATTTTAAACTATATCTAATTTTAAAGTGCCCAATTGGTTTTTAGAAATTAACATAGTGTTTAATTTATTGTTTACAGATCACGCACCACCGCCAATAAGCAGGCGAAAAAGCGGCAGCAGTTAGAGGAGAACTTCGAATCAGACGAAGAAGTCATCCCTAAAAAGTAAGTATTATATAACATTATTTAAATACTCTGTGACTTAAACTACCTTAGATATTTATAAGTTTTCTACTTCTTATTTCTTTCTTTTTGACAGGATCACATTATTTTCTTAATACTTCGTTGTCCTGTATTGATAAATAGGTTACGTTAATAATATATTAATGGTAATCACTAAAGGAAGACGACTGCTGTGGCCCAATGGTCTCAATACATTGGGACCATTGGGCCACCAAACCTGGGACCTTCGAGGGGCCTGTAGGTATACCTACCAGCCACTTGAAGGTCCCGGGTTCGTCCCCCGGTCAGGGTAATATGGAAAATGATATTTTCCATATTGTCTTGGGTCTTGGACGTTAATCTATAATATAGTGTTTATTTATATTTATCATAAAATATAAGTAGGTATCGTTAAGTTAGTATCCCATAACACAAGGTTAATAAACTTTATTTTGGTGCCAGTTTAATCTGTGTGATTTGTCCGTATATTTATTTATTTATAGAACTTTATTATAAACCATCTTAATCAATATTTTTCTCTTTTATTCAGATCCAAACAAGCAAAGCGACTGCCACCCAAAAAATCTGCGGCGCCTAAGAAGACCGGTTGGCTTGACAGCGATTCCGAAGGCGAGGTGTACGAGAAGGCTGTCAAAAACCCGCAGACTCTGCAGTCCGCTCTAACGCGGCGAGTGGCGGATGGTGTGGTGAGACGCACTGCCAACTTAGAGGGCGATGTATTCGTCGAGGTAAAGGTATATAACTCGGCGGATATATCGCTCATCGATCCTAAAGATAGGTGGGAGCACGCCGTCTTAGCGCTTAAGTTTCGAACTGACGGTGAGGCTCCCGAGCTGCGCTCACTAAAAGATTTTATCAAAAAGTGCAAAGCGCACTTCACAAACGAGGGCAAATTTTTTTTCTAATAAGAAAATCTAAATTTTCTTCCTATGTTTTTTTTATTTTTTTATTTTAATTGTATTATTCTTAAAAGTTTTCTTAAAAACAAATGTTTTAAGTTATTCATTTATAGCATATAAAACTCTGTTTCCATCAACCATACGGTTTATTAATGAGTTGTAAAGGTATTTTATTCAAGTAAATTTTATTGCACATTCGCTGTAAATATGACGAACAAAACAGTCTACTGCACTGTTTGCGATTTATCAGTAAAGAGTAGCGCTTTCTCAGGTCACCTTAGAAGTAATATACATAAAAACAATTATTCTATCGATATAAGTAATGATATTCAAAAGATAGGAGGGGCATTCAGAAATAGGATTGCTTCGTATAGATTGCAACCTGTGGTCACAGATGGATGTGACAATACAATAACACCACCAATGGAATTCTTACAAGGTTTAAGATCTCGCGTAAAACAACTATTAGCTGCCAGACGAGCTACATATAATTCAATTAAAGTTAACTTTGAGTTGTTTGCCGAATTTAATCTACCTTCAACATTAACCAACGATATAAAATCATTCGCTACTGAAAACTTTATATTACATAACTATTATAATTTTAACGAAATTTTTTCGAAAGTCATTAGTACTATTATTGCTAAGATAGATGAATTTCAAGAAAGAGATAGTGGCTGGACATTTTTACGCAATATGTACTTAGAAGTAAACATCAATAAGTACAATCCTTTGAGAGGTGCGCGATTTATTGAATTACCGAAATCTATAAAATTAAAACGCGTTTGTATTAATATACAAAATAATGATGAGTTTTGTTTTTTGTGGTGTATAATCGCTGCATTATTCCCAGCTATGAACAATCATCATAGAATATCTTCTTATCCCCGGTTCGAAAATATACTTAATATCAAAAATATGACGTTTCCAGTTGGTTTCTCGGACATCAAAATCTTTGAAAAAAATAATCATCTAATTAGTATCAATGTATATGGTCTTGGGAATAAGTCAAATATTGTTGGTCCTTTGTACAAAACCAACCATAAAAGAAAACATCATATTAACTTATTACTGTTAGAAAAAGGTGAATTTCATCATTATTGCCTCATAAAAAATTTAAGTAAATTACTTAGACCTCAGTTAACAAAACATAACGGAAAAATATATTTTTGTGATGAGTGCATGATATTTTTTAATACTGAACAAAAATTAAATGACCATATTTGTGGTGGGGTTCGAACAGTTATACCTGAACCAGGAACTGTAATTCAATTTAAACATTTCGAAAGAATGCAAGATATGCCATTTGTTATATACGCTGATTTTGAATCTTTATTAGTAAAACCCGAATCAAAAAATAACGACTCGAAATGTACATTTATCATGCAGAAACATGTCCCAGCAGCATTTGGTTATTACATCGTGTGTTCTTTTGATAGCTCTCTCAATAAATATGTGTCTTATCGCGGGAAAGATTGCATAGAAAAGTTTTTTGAAATTTCTTGGTAAAGACGTAAAAAAATACATAAGATTTTAAAAAATACAATTCCTATGAGTCCATTAACACCTGATGAGCAAGATAACTTTAATACATCAAAATATTGTTTCCTCTGCGAACAATTGTTACTTGATGACAAAGTAAAAGATCATTGCCACCTAACAGGAACATACCGTGGTGCTGCTCATTCGTATTGTAACCTAAAATATCAGTTACCAAAATTTATTCCAGTATTTTTTCATAATTTATCCGGATACGATAGCCACTTATTTATTCGTGAGTTAGGTGAAATGCAGGGCAACTTAAAGGTCATCGCAAAAAACAAGGAAAATTACATATCATTTACAAAATTTTTTAACACAGGTTCTCAGGAATATATACCGGTGCGATTTGTGGATTCATTTAAATTTTTAGGTACTAGTTTAGAAAAACTTGCTGCAAACTTAAATGAAAATGACTTTAAGCACTTATCATTTTTTTTCCCGGGGAAAAAGCACTTTGATCTAGTTAGACGGAAAGGTGTGTACCCTTACGAATATATGACTAGTTGGGATTCATTTAAAGAACTTAGTTTACCATCGCGGGATTGCTTCTATAGCCATTTAACTAATGACTGTGTTTCAGAGTCTGACTATCGTCATGCACATCACGTTTGGAAAACATTCTGTTTAAAAGATCTCGGTGAATATACGGACTTGTACCTCAAAACAGATGTAATTTTACTGGCAGACATTTTTCAAAATTTCCGTAGAACTTGTAAAGCAAATTATAAATTAGACCCAGCATTTTACCTAACTGCACCGTCATTAAGTTTTGACGCAATGTTATTGATAACTAAAGTAAAACTTCAACTTATAAATGACCTAGAAATTATACGTATGATACAAAAGGGTATTCGCGGAGGAATCTGTTTATGTTCTACTAGATATGCAAAGGCAAATAACAAATATTTGGATAATTATAATTCATCCTTACCCGATAACTATTTGCTGTATATAGATTGTAATAATTTGTATGGTTATGCTATGTGTTCTTATTTACCCTATTCAGATTTTACGTTAATGAACCAATCCGAAATTAATGAACTTAATATTCTTAGTGTACCGGATGACTCACAATATGGTTATATCCTGGAAGTCGATCTTGAATATTCTGCAAATCTCCACGATGCTCATAATGACCTGCCATTTTGCCCTCAAAAATTTACACCACTTGCATCTAAATCTCCGAAATTAATACCTAACTTATACGATAAATTTTATTATGTGATTCATTATGTTCATTTAAAAACATGTGTGCGACACGGATTGATATTAAAAAAATTCACAGAGTAATAAAATTTAAACAACATCCATTTTTAAAACAGTACATTGATTTGAACACAAAGTTACGTCAAAAGGCTGAGTCAACATTTGAACAGGATTTTTTTCAAATTATTAAATAATAGTGTTTTTGGAAAAACACTAGAAGATTCCGAGAAAAGAGTTAATATTCATTTAGTAAATCAATGGACTGATACAAGAAACAAAACAAATAAAACATACTCAGCTGAACAACTAATATCAAAACCAAATTTTCACAGCTGTACTATCTTTTCAGAAAATTTTGTAGCTGTCCAAATGAGACCTGAGTCAGTTATTCTAGATAAGCCTATTTACGTAGGGTTTACAGTATTGAAATGTCTAAACACCATATGTATGATTTTCACTATTCTATTATGAAACCATTCTATGGGAAAAGTTTAAAGCTTTGTTACACGGACACTGACAGTTTTTTATATTCCATTGAAACTAAGGACGTATACAAAGATATAAAATGTTTTTTTCAATTATACTTTGACACGAGTAATTATAAGAATAACAACCAGTATGGAATCATATGTCAAAATAAAAAATACCTGGGCTCTTTAAAGATGAGTTCGGAGGAGATCTGCTTTTGGAATTTGTGGGTCTGAGGTCAAAGCTATATTGTATTAAAACTCAAAAAAGGTAATAAAAAAAGCTAAAGGTGTCAAGAAATCTGAAATAAAAACCCTAAATATAAAAGATTATAATGATGTTTTGTTGTATAATAAATCTCTGCGGAAAAAAACGTATTATTTAAATCTCTTAAACATGAACTTTTCACACAATCAGTAGAAAAAGTTGCACTCTCAGCTAACGATGATAAACGTATTATGCTAAAAAATAAAATTGATACCTTATCTTGGGGTCATCAATCAAGTTGGTTTTAAAATATAATGTTATAGTTACTTTTATGTACGTCCGCAGTGGTTGATGGAAACGGATAAAATATTTGATTTACTGTAATTTAAGATAAACTTGTGCATATCTTGCTGAAGATTCTATTTTGTTAATTGTCTATTTTCATTATAAAAGTATACTTACTAAAATCAAAAATTGATACCTACCATATCTTTGGGTCATTAATCTAGTTTGTTTTTAAATATTATAATGTTATTGTTACAATTTTGTATGTCGATGGAAACGAATAAAATATCTAATTTACTGTACTATGTGTATATCTTTACTGAAGAATTTATTTTGTTTTTTTTTTATAATAAATACCTATAATACTATATTTAGTTGTTTCCTTTCATATTACTCACCTGCATGATTCTGAAATCCGATCCAAGACACGTGTTGTGATTACCAAACATGTCTCAACGCGCCGTTTGAGTGTCTTTTCATATTAATAATTTGAATTCATTACTGTTAAGAAGCTAATTATTAAAAAATAAAAAACACGACTGACAACTCACATAACCTATGTCATTCGGAGAAATGCAAGGAATCAAAAAATACCTCTCACATCAAAATCTATTAAGCTTTTTCAGGAGTTATGGTGGAATAAAGAAACTTACATACATACATACATCAACTCCTGAAAACATAACACTCATTTTTGTTCAGGCGTGTAAAAAGGTTTTTAATTTTCTGATTTATCTCAATTTCCTTATACATACATTCTTTAAACACGTCTTTATCCCTTACGGGGTAGACATCATTAATAAGTTTAATAGCCCAACTAATAAAAATATTATTTTTGTTATTTGATACATGCATGCCGCAAGGCTCAAGTGACGAGGCGGCGCGCGACAAGTCTGTACAAGTTTTCTAACTTACACGTGCACTTCTATTTTGCAACACAATCATACCTATTTAAACTCTGTTTGTTATCGATATGTATTCAATTGTAGTTTTGTGAGCGAGAGAATCAGTGCATTTTCACCAAAGTTTTAATTCGCGGATACTCTCTATCAAGTTTGGTAAGTAGAAAACCTATTCTAATAAAACTAATAGTATATTTTGTGATTACTTTAATAATATAGAGGTATAATGTTTTTTTTTTGTTTTCAGATCATGTCCGACTCTCAAGAAACCTGCATTTTATGTTCACAAGACGGACAGGACCCTAACGCAGGGATTTCACAATACTTCAACGAAATAGCATTCAATAACCGGGCTGCTGAGCTGAGGAAATTGGAGCAGAAAAAGGACGCTGCACTAAAGAAAAGCAGAATTGCATCGTCATCCTACGTCATAAGAAAGGGGCGGAAAGGAATCCGGAAGATTAAAATCCAGATCCTGGATTTAGAGAACGAGCAACTTCGCCTGCATACAGTGTTTTGTCTCCAACGCAAAGCCAAGGCGAGGCGAAGAGCAATGTGGTGATAAGTGCACAATATGTGATCAGTGACGCATTTGACGAAATATTGGACCTCACAGAAAACTTAGTTAGTAAGATAAGTAAAAAACTTACTAGTGATAATTTTAATTAAGTTTGTAAAATATTTTGTTAGTTAGTACCATACCTATGTGTAAATAAAATAAAATAAATGTAAATAAAGTAGTGTGTTTAAATAAAATAAAGTATTACATAATATTTTTTTTTTAATTTAAGAATATATTAACTAAGAAATAAAAAAATAAAATGCATTAATCTTGTTTTATTTTCAATCTCAAACCTTAACATAAAAACATATTGTTATACACTAGTATTAAGACTCACACATACACACATACTATTAAAATCCTATATACACTATTTTCTAACATTCATTGCAAAACTAAAGATTTTCAAAGTACCATTTCTTTATACAAATAACATTTTTTAGCGCACAAAATTTCTTATGACTTAAAACAATTGAAGCTACATTGATTTTTACAGTAGTTTGCATATAAAGTCGAAAAATTAGGACTTCCTTTGTCTTCTACGTCAATCAAATCACAACCATTACATAATTCTCTAATCCATTTCTGTTTTTCAAGACCTTTCATTATAATAATTTTATTTAGCATTAACGGCACAATAATTCTCTTAAATTCTCTAAAGTCAATGTGACCTTCACTCCAAGTGATTCCTCTCTGTCGCTCGAGGTATCGAACCGTCTTCTTTTCTTCCGGAGATAATGTAGTATATGCATATGGAGGTTTTAATTAGAAAAACCTGAGTGAAATGATCAGTAGATAATGCAAACTCTTTAATTATAAATTTATTACAGCGATCCTTAAATCCTTGCACATCAACGAAAATAGTGGAGTTCATGATATTTTACGAACAATGTTGCTTAGAGGTCTATATTCGACTATACAGTCATTCAAAATAAGACAATATGCTGATGTCTGATCTGGTATCTCTTTATCGCACTCTAGTTCGAGGCGAATGTTGATCACCGGTCCTGTTTTAATATTATCGTTCTGTCTGGAACAGTCTATCACGAATAATGGTGCGAAATTTTTAAACTCTTGTGCAGTCAACAACGCGTTGCATGGGCGGTTATAATAAGACTGCTGAAAATTTACATATTGCTCGTATATTAATGCATAGTTATGATATGAAAAGTTGGTGTTGTAACTTTCGTACGGGTAATATGTAGAGTTTAAAAAAACTTTGACATCTCGCATATTGCAGTGATCGAACCGAGACATATCGTTCATACTGTTGTTTTTTCTGTTTGTTTGTAAACCTAAAATGACATATCTCGGTTTTTCAATTTGTGACGAAGTTTTAATTGACCAAGTGTGTTTTGTAGTCTTTGGTAACAAAGTGGTACTCATAAAGATCCCAGTTTCTATACACTAATTGAATGGGTCTGTCTTTTTCGAGTACTTTAAGTAAATTAATTCTTTCTTTATCCGATACTTTAACGTGAGGAACTCGCCAGACAATCTTTTTTATATCAATACTTTCAACCTCTTCGCCACTGTTTAGCTTTAAAGCATTAAGGTTAGTATTACTTCGTAACAACACAAGTTCGTGTTTGCAATTGACAATTATTTTTTTATAATCTTCTGCAAAACCTAGTATATTGCTGAGAGGTATTGAAGCAGCAAAATGACCTGCAAATTTATTTTTTGTACCGTGTATATCCCAACCCCACACTTTGGATACCTTTGCCTCGTCTGTGTTCATAGACACCAGGGCTTTCATAGTAGTAGTTATACCAGCATTCTTCACTTTGTCTATTTCAATACCGTTCAATTCATATCTTATATCTTGAAAAAGGAATAGAAGAGGGTTGTTGGTAAAATGTACTGCTTGAACTGCTTCTTTCTTCTCAACGTTGATAACATTTACCACGGCTTCAACATACAAGGTACTTGCACATGGAAGCACATATAAATCTTGTTGGTTTATAGGTATCCGAATTTCATCATTTATATTGAAAGTAGTGATATATGGTTTGTAAGAATGAATTTCTATGCCGTCTATGGAGTTATCATAAGCGGGTGGGTTAGTAATGTTTAAAATACTCATTTTAGTAATCCAATCGATTTGAGAAAATAAATATTGGCAGCTGTCAATTTCTTCTTTTTATCACGAGTATGTGTAGTCTTCTTGATTGCCCGATGGGTACTAATCTTTTGAATACATGTAGTAGAGTATTTATTGTAGTCAATCATATTTTCTTCAAATGTAAGTACAGTTGAATTTGCTCTCCGCAAAAATTGATTAAATCGTTATTTATATCCAATATTCTAATATTTATACTATTCACCGTGCTTCTATTTACCGGAAAATAGATCGTATTTTTTGGAATTTCTATTATTCGGTAGCCTGGAGGAACATTCAAAGCAAATTCGTGAATTATATGACTTGATTTTCCATTAATGTAGGAACCTCCAGAAATGTCACATTCAACCCGGAGCACAGTTGTAGGAAGAATGTTCACTGGCAATAAAGACTTATGCCATATATCCTTCATTAGTAAAGTCTTACCGTAACCCAGTAAAGGTCCAATAGAATTTAGTTTTTCAAAGTGAATATCCTTAGAGCAGAATATCGACAGCTTCAATGTATTATTGTTGCACAATAACTTAAAAACACAATTCTTTACTTTTGATTGTATGAACTCGCTAATGTCTTGGAGTTCATACGCTCCTTCAGGAATTTCAACCACCTCGTCAATGCCATAATAAAATTTATTATTTGTAATTGTAATATTTGGTATAGAATTAAAAGTAGAGAAATGTAAAAGAGAGCACTCGTATTTACCATCGAGTTCCAATGGGGGTGAATAGTTCGTTGTTAGTACTGAGCTGTTTCCAGTTATAGACAGAGTGAAAGACATATTTGAAATGATGTTTTATTTAACAGTAATAACTGTTATATACAATATTGACACCAAAAGTCTTGCAAAAATTTTAAACATAAATGTCCACAGTTCACAGTATCAAAGTTTTGAAACCTAGTATAATTATAATTTATATCACTAACATTCAAATATTTCACTAATTCATTGGGTGGTCTTAAATTACCAAAACTATCAAAATATTCACAATAATTATTAATTTTTGCAAAGGCTACCCAGTGAGTTCCATTATTATTGTGACTGTCTAAGTTTAATATTCCACACTCTATCGGTTTTGGTTTACGTGGTAATCTATCTCTCATATACACACCACGAAAGTAGGGAATATTTTTAGCGTATTTAATAATATCGATATTCGTAAGAGCACGTTTGGGTAGCCTTCTTATTAGTTTTTTGTAGATTTTAAAAATAATCCACTTCCTTTTTTATATGGTTTAAGATAAAATCCTTTTCCAACCGCAATAGCCTCCATTGTTTTGTTATGACGTTCAGATTCTTTAAAATTTTGCTGAGCAATTTTACAATCATTAATCGTTTTAGCTATACCAGCAGCACCTCCTGCTAAAGCGCCTAGTGCTGATAAACCCGCAAAAATTGGTATTAAAGGTAAAATGCCTCCTGTTTTTGGAATTGGTATTATTCTTGGTAACCGAACGTGGCATGTCTTTGGAAACAATTTTTTTGCTGCCTCATAAGCATATTTAATAGCAGTTTTATTATCCTTTGATTTCAGTTTCTTTATTTGTGAACTAATTTTTGACACAATGGTTTTAAATTTTTTTATACCAGCACCTGATTTTACTTTTGCTTTCATAACTTTGTTAACTATCCACGATGCCAACTTCTCTCCTTTGCTAGCATCCTTAGAATGTAATCGCTTCTTTGCCATTTTAATTAGTTGAAGATCTGCTTTGTGACGAACGGATAATTCTGGATTGTTGTATGCAATATCGTGATATTTACAAGCTTCGTCTAATTTGTTAATACCTTTATCACCTCTCAACAACCTCTCTTGTAATCTTGTGCCTGGTCCACAATAGTTGTAACCTGGCAAGTGAAGCTCGAACGGAATATTGTTTATCAAGTTATTCACAAGTCCACCTCCTTTCATTTCTTGTTATATAATGAACAAAACATGAGTTTCTAACACTTATATATTATGATACAATAGAATTTCTATCTACCCAACTGTTTTCTTCATCAGGAAGTCCTAACCATTTTACAAACAATTTATTACCTTTTTCCTTATAACTTTTTCAATTAAGTATACATTCGGATACTTAGTTTTTTGCAATTCTTCTTGATAGAACGAACCCAATATATTTTGTTTACGTTGGTCTTGAATTAAATATGTAACTGGTTTAGTATTGTTAACCTTTTTGATGGTGAAAATTTCAGTAGACCAATTAGGTGTAAAACCTTTTGCAAAACAACTCTTGTGTTTGCTTATTCTTACATGATCACCTTTTTTAAATTTATTTTTGGATAATTTACATCGTTTTTCTCGAAAATTTGTAATGTTTTCTTTTACTAGATTTTCATTTTTTGTATTAACATCTACAGGTTTGAACTTAGTAACACTATGTTTCTGATGATTATACGAGAATAAAACATCATTTAAAGTTTTCCCTATCCATTTATAGTTACCATTATAACTGAAACATTTATACAATTTATTCTTCAATGTTTTAATCAGCCTTTCTACAATTGAAGCCTTTTTTGTTGAGTACGATGAATAGTGGTTAATCTTCATTAACTGCATTTGTTTTTTAAATACATCGTTATAAAACTCTGTGCCTCTGTCGGTTTGTAGGTTTTTAGGAATGCGTCCACTTTCGCTGATAATTTGAGTAAATGCATTGAGAACATCTTTCTTCGATTTAGTTTTTATAGGAATCGACCATGCATATTTTGAGAAACCATCAATTACAGCTAAAATGTAAGCGTATCCATTATTATATTTTTTTAATGATTGAAAATCGCCCAGGTCCGCTTGCCATAAGTCATCTATTCCTTTCAAGATCACACTACGACGATCAAAATTTCTGCGTGCCGATCTATGAATTTCATTTACCACTTGTTGTTTTGCCATTTTGTACTTTGATCATTTTATTAATGTAGTCTTTTGTATAAAACTTTTTTTCGAACTGATGAAGGTTATCTGCAACATCCGCTTTTATTGCTTTTATTAGAGAGGTGATTTCATCAGCGATCTTTTCATCAACATATTTTTTGTTAACAGCATCATCATGTGCTACTGGTTCCTGAACACCTCTCAATCGAGATGATTTTAAATCAAAATCTCCGGTGTCTGATCTTACTAGGTGATTAGTTGAACACTCTAATATTTGTGACAAACGAAGTCTTTTATGTACATGGTGGCCGAATTTATCAACATTCATTTTGGATCGAAGTCGGTCACAGTGCAATAATGAATGAATCAAGTAGGTTGTGGATATATCAATTTATAGTACCATTTTCGCGTAGTTCTTCAATAATTGAAATTATTTCGTTATCCAAACCTGTGTTACCCGCATCTTTTGACGCTATTAATAATTTTAACCTTTCTACGAGTTCATTGGGGTCATCCCAGTAAATGTAGTCAGTATTTTTTTAATTTCTTTTTAAGCATCAATCCTTCACCTGCGCTTACATCATCAGTATTACTGAAAGAAGATGTTGAAGGTTTTCGTAGTCTAAAAAGCGGTTTGATGATGTTTAAGTACTTCCGTCCTTTATTAGATTTAATTGGTTTACTAGGATCGAAATCGCGACGATGGGCATTTGTAGATATTAACATGGCTTTATATTCTAGACAATCATTATCAGTCACTACGTCTAAATTTGGTACTTTCTTTAACAATAACTCCCGCAACCCTGGCGTTAGTTGATAATCATGTCCTGCTACGGATATAAGTTGATCATTTATATTTACACGTGCGGAACCCATCATTAATTTACCGCGTTCTTTTCTAACGCCAAAAAGGTACGTCATTAAATATATCAGAGGAAAGTGACCATGATGAAGTATTTTGAATAGGACTAGGTATTGACTCAATGGTTTTATACGATACATCACTGGTATTTAAATTGCTAGAGTTTCCAGAGTTTTCTAAACTAATATCTTCATCAGAATCATCTTCAGATTCATTTTTTGGAGAAATACTGTTTCTCAGAGTATTGTTGAAACGCGATTCGGGTGATGGAATTTGCTCTTTAACAAAATTATTTTTCGTGTTGTCATCTACTGCTTCTATTGGTTTGATTTTATGGTTTCCATCCTTAATGAATTGATGCATTGGGTCAGTAATAGGTTTAAAAACTGTATTTAAAACATTTTCACTGTAAGATTCCATAGTTTTCATATCTTTGATTTTCTTTTTAACAGCTTCTGCTATTTTAACTATTTGAGTTTTTAACTCTTTTTCCATATTTGAGTGAGGTTAAGATACGTTATTTGCTTAATACGGTAATGGTAAGAATGAGGAGGTTTACCGAATAAATCTTCTTATATGCTTGTATTTTTATCCTGATCAAACAAGATAAAAGTATCAAAATTCTTCCTGTAACACCCCTTATTCTTTATACAATCTTTATTAATTACCAAATAGTTATAAGGTTCACTCCACACCTTTGAACACATTCCTCGAAATTCAGACCAAGACATATCAGTGTTAACGTGTTCATCATATACATGACGGAGGTTGACGTCATCCTGTTTGAATAATATTAAAAGGTTTGCGTTGTCTCTTACCAACTGTTTAGGTATCTTACTGTACGTTTGATTCAAGTAAAAACAGTCGATAAATTTATGTCTACCCATTGCGAAATAATCCCTTATATTGGACTGGTTCTCACATGCGACGTCATCAAATATTATTATGGAGTGCGGTTTTGCTTCGTGAGGACTTAAAACCAGTTCATTATCTTTATACTTTGCAAACGATACATCTGGTACTAAATTAAGAATATTTTCTAAAAACACATATTTCGGCTGATACAGTGTTTTTGAATAAAGGTAAACGTTTTTAAAACGTAAACCATTTTCATGTAACAGAAGTCCTATGATTACATTAGTTTTACCACAATTCGAGGGACCGCAAATAATACACCGGATAGTATTAGGCAGGAGATCGCCGTGGCGGAAAACATCTACTCGTTCATCTGGATATACTCGGCTTAGTTGTAAAGTTTGAGATTGTTTAACGAATTTCATCCTAACCGCTAGGACTGTATTAGACTGAATGTTATTCATTTATAATGTTACGATTTATATATATATTTACAACTAGTGAAATAGGTAAGTGACATGTCTGTGTTTAACTGAAACAAGCATCCATGAAGTCATCAGTATGTTATAATATAGGTTTATAAATCATATCCTTAATTGAGAGTTTCAAAACAGTTTAAAAACGACATTGAGCGAATGAAAATGAGCTCAATGGAGTTTAAAACTGTTTTGAAACTCTCAATTAATACCTACTTCCACTTGGCCCCACCAATCCACTCCACTGATGGGGTAGAGTGGCACGTCTTAAAATTCGCAGTGGAATCTGTTCCAAATCGATTTTGTGGGGCAGTTTCCACTAGTTAAAAATGAGGTGTAATCTTCACTGAGGTCGAAGTTTGTGTAGGTGGGTGGGTTTACTCATATTGAAATATTTGGTATAGTTGCCCTCACGTAATTTGGCCGCTGGCGGTTAAGCTGCGCAGTAGGCAATATATCGGTCTACGCGGTGAGCGGGGGTCGGGCGGGTCTCGACCGGCGCGCGCGATTGGTTCGTCAGTCGTACCCATGCGCAAGTTTCACCCCCTCCTCACCCTTCCGGCGGCCTTTTTCACGTGATGGGAGCACTATAGCATAGGTTAGGTTCATAGGTAAGGTGTAAGGTAGTGAGAGTGAAACTAATAATGTGCCTACGAATTTTTGTATTTGTTTCTTGAATCATTTTTTTTCTCTTTATTTAGGTGAACAAACAATGACATAATAAGGCTAGTAAGAGTAAGGTACTTATCGAAATATCTTACGTTAGAATTCAATCTATCACAATAAACATTTTGTTTACACTTGTGTCTGACAGCCGTTAATGTCATAAACATTAACGGTTGTCAAGTAGAATTAAGTTACCAACAATATTATTGCATAATATACTTATATAGATAAATAAAATATAGATAAATAAAATATAAATATGACGGAGCGATTACATTAGTTGAATTAACTGTGCTTTATTTTGTTAGTTAATCAATGGTTTAAAACAGTTTTCAAGACGGTACGCGTCGAAAATGTGTCAAGGTGACACTGTCACTTGTGTCACCCCCTCTTTGTGATAAAACCAACGTGGGATCGATATGACATTATAACGGCAGTCTTATTGTTGGAGGCGCGGTGCGGTGCGGACGTGTCGTCCGGTTGTGTTGAAATCTCTGTAGCTATGTAGTCAGTGATAGAATAGTGTTATTGTCGTGTTACTTAGTTCATGTAACGATGTGACTATGAGTGTTGGTGTTATCAGTGAGATATTGGAGATCTTCGTTGTTGGGCAGTTTTAATGGTTAAACTATGTTTGGCTAATTAGCACGGAAGACCATTCAGTAGAACTCACTGGTTGAAATGGATTGATCCGTGCGTGGTGGGGCACGATTCCTTGCCGTGGGTAGGTTAGGTTTGGACTTTAGCCGTGACATGTGGATCAAATGAGAGTTTTATCTATACACTAGCTTTTGCCCGCGGCTTCGCCCGCGTGAATTTCCCACGGGAACAGTGCTTTTTCCCGGGATAAAAAGTAGCCTATGTGCTATTCCAGGTCATTATCTACCTCTGTACCAAATTGCATCGAAATCCGTCCAGTAGATTTTGCGTGATTGAGTAACAAACATCCTCACAAACTCACATCCAAACATTCGCATTTATAATATTAGTATGGATATAATAAAACAGTAAAGGGA